>JAODUE010000020.1:1943066-1975058 GCA_027564755.1 Amblyopsis hoosieri
ACCGGCCCCCACGTTGCCTGGGGGGTTCCCTTTTTCCCCCCCCCCCCCCCCCCCCCCCCCAAAAAAAAAAAGTATAATACTTTTTTTCTAATTATTCATATGTAATTCACTCATTCATTGCCATACCTGTATCCCAGGTATTATCTTTCTCTGCGTGTCTCTGTGTCCCCCGCTGCTGCTTTCGCCATGTCTCTCTGCCTCTCTCCCCCTCTCCTCCATCTTGGTTGTGTTCGCCGGCTCCCTTAACTGGCTGTGTACAGCGCGGGCGGGCAGGCAGGCGCTCCGCCGATCCGAGAGACAGGCGGAGACAGCTCAGCGCTCCTCCGTGTGCCTTGAATGTTTTAAAAGGCGGGAGAGTGCCGGCCGGAATGGAAGATGTAACGAGGAGGGTGGGGATTGGGGAAAGCAGCAGAAGTTTGGGGGGAGAGAGCGCGAATTTAAACGAGGCAATTAAATGGATAGAAGTAGCTTATGCAGATGAACAGATGGGAGGGCAAATAGGGGAAAACATTATAGCAGATGAGAGACTCTCAGAAGATGACGTAATGCTGAAAAATTTTGAAATTGTTTGTTTCTTTTCTGTTTTTTTTCTTTTGAAGGCCTTTCTTAAATGCAGTCGGCTATTGCTAGCTAATTGTAAGCTAATACACTTTTTCTCAAATTTACCAAATATCTCCTCGCATTTCGCTATCTTACCGTTCTATGTGCGTTATAAAAAAATAATCTGATTCTTCTACACAACCCTGACTCCGTAAATTGGGACATAAACAAAATGGTGAACTGTGTTTGGCCAATACAAGAATCTTATATTTATGAAAGACTGTATCGTCCCTAAGACAGTAGCACTGCGTAGTGGTAGTCCCACATCAGGGTCTAATAATATATCAGTAGCATGTGTAGATATAAAGGGATTCTGACAGCACCTTATCCAGTGTCTCTGACAGCTTGTCCCCCTCCCCAATCAGACTCATCGAACGCGTCACTGCTGACCAATGCGGAGAAGATCGCCACCATCACCACAACACACACGTCCCAGCAACAGGCTGCCCCAGAGCCCAGGTGAGGTGCCTTCTGGGAAATGGGGTCCCTATGAAAATGGAATACTTGGCATGGCACCAAACACGTTTCACTTAAATGCGGTTATAAAGCATAGGGGCAAATGTAATAGAGGCTGATCATTGACAGAACAATAGAATTTTCACAAACCTCACACAGTGTTTGAGCCACACGTTATTAATATTATAAAACACATTACCATTTCCGAACATTTAGTAAGTTTAACAACATTTACTAGTAAATCTGTCTTCTGTAGGTTCATGTTGACAACAGACTTAAACCTCCGGACCTTAGCTCCCTACCAATGGGATCTAAGGATATCGTTGACTGACAAACATTTTGTGTGGGAAATGTATGAGAGGGATTCCTAGGCAAATAAAGCTTGGAATGTAAACGAGCGACCGTTCTTCAGCTACAATGGGTGATGGGTGATGAGCGGATCGCTAGTGTGTCCGGGGCTTGATTTTTTCCATGTGTTTGCTGACCGGCTGCTTTCTGCTCCAGAAACAACACCAAACCAAAACAGGAGTCATTTGATTTCAAAGCCCCACAAGCACCTCCTCTACAGCCACCAGCACAACAAGTTCCAGCCCAGGTGAGCAGGGTCTCCATCCATCCCGTTCCACATCATTCTCAGACCCTATACTGTACCTGCATGTTTGGCCTCCTCCTGCATCTGCAAGCCCCTCTTCTTATCTAGTTTTTGTTGTTATTGTACTTCTCTGTGGCGCTTATCGAGCTGGGTGGACCTTTCACAGTAACCTCCCAGTGTTTTCCCTGCTGAATTAATCTGCAGAGGAGATGGCTCGCACAGATAGGAGGGTTGAACCTCGGCCATAGGAGAGGAGCTGTTGTGTGTGTGTGTGTGTGTGTGTGTGTGTGTGTGTGTGTGTGTGTGTCTCTCTCTCTCTCTCTGACTCTCTGTCTCTCTGTCTCTGTCCACCTACAGCCACAAGCATACAAAATTCAGCATGCCTGCTGCACCTACATACACGCACGCACACCCCAAATCTGGCACACCTAATAAATAGACACATGACTTTCCTGAAGGTAGCATTTGTCCCCTGATCTGAAATAGGAGAATAAGTTAACAGGACACACAACACACACACCTGCTGGATCGCAAAAGTGACCTTCATGCAAATGTGTCTCTTTGTCCGTGTGTGTGCGTGTGCGACCAGGATGCTGAGTTCTACTCTGTGGACCTGGAGCGGGACAACAAAGGTTTTGGCTTCAGCCTGCGCGGAGGCAGAGAGTACAACATGGACCTGTACGTGCTGAGGCTAGCGGAGGAAGGCTCCGCCGTGCGGAACGGCAAAATGAGGGTACAAGACAGACGGCAGCCATTTTGTTTCACCCCACCCCACCCCACCCGTCCGTGACTTGCGTGGCTTTAAAACTGAAAGGAATGTTAACATTCACAACGAATAGCATTGCTTCAGGCTTGTCTGGCTTAACGGTCCCGTGCTTCTGAAGATGGGCTGTGACAGTTGAGCGTAATTGAACACTGCCCACTGTTCTGCCGAGAGTATTTATTTATTTATTTGTTTGTTTACCCCCGCCCACAGAAAGTAGTATTTGGAGAGTAGACTATGACGGTGAGATGCCAGAGCGCGCGCACTTACATACACACTGCTGTGAAGCACAGAATGGAGTCTTTTTGTAGCTGTTCCCGGGTTCCCAGCAGAGCTGGAGGCTGTAGCAGTGGTGTCCACTGGTAACACCGTCCTGTTCAACCCCACCGACCCGTAGACGTAACTGCCGTCAAGAGAAACGGTGTTCATCATTTTAATTGCCATTGTATAACGTGTCTCGCAATTACAGTAAGTTGTGCTCCACTGAGTTTAGCCTGTGCTTTCTGCAGGGCTGTTCCAAGAAAGAGCTTCATTGTGTCAGTGAATTGTTTAGGCCGCTAGAAAATCACACACACACACTGTACAGAATATGTATGCTAATGTTTGATTAACGTCTCCCCAATACATGTATGTAAATATGTATCTCATTCATGTCATAGCGCCTGGGGTATTTAACCTTTTCGTTTGATTCGTGGCGTTAAAGCATGAGCACATTTAAAGTGGCACACCCCAGAGTGCCAGATGGAGCACACAGCGCACGGTTAATTGACTTGTGTATGCATACGGGGCGTGCAGAGGGCCTGTTGACGTACCGTATACGTCTGTGTAGTCATCTGGCAGCTCCGCGTGTCACTCAGTGAAAGTGTGCATGTGGTCGCGTGATGAGTCGGCATATGTGTAACTGTGTGTGTGTGTGTGTGTGTGTTTTTAGCGTGGATATTAATAGATGGCAGGTTCTGTGATGCAGAGCGAGGTGTCAGCCAGCAGAGACCCCCGTTCTCCCAGAGAGGAACTCCCCTGGCTCAGACACTGTCAGATAACTTTGAGGCGTGAGGAGGGGGGTGGTGGAACGGGGGGGAAATGGGGGTCTTTGGGGTAGGGGCTCCTCTTCCCTCCCCGACCAATCTCGTTTTCATCTTGGCTTCACAGACGGCTCACAATCTGGCCTCTAGGAAACCGCTGTTGTTCTTCACAGGATGTGATTCATTTAAAACTAAATAGTTTTTCTTTCCCCTTTCTCCCACCCCCCCCTACTTTCCTGATGTCGTTGTGTCTCTCTCCCCCTCCTCTTTCCCTGTTTCCTTCTCTCCCTTTCTCTCCTCTCCCTCACCCCCCCACCCACCCCCCGCCCCCACTCTCCCCAGGTGGGCGACGAGATCCTGGAGATCAACGGCGAGAGCACCAAGGGCATGAAGCACGCCCGCGCCATCGAGCTCATCAAGAGCGGGGGCCGCCGCGCCCGCCTGGTGCTGAAGAGGGGCGACGGCTCGGTGCCCGAATATGGTGGGTCAATCTACGAAAACATCCCCTTCTCCCCCGTGTTCACGCCCTGAGCGGGCGGGGGCGGGCGGGGGAAGGAGGGGGGCTCCCAGAGGACAGCGGTGCGACTGCCGGACATGGCGGGGGGCATGGGGGAATGAGAGGGGTGGTTCGGGGTGGGTACATGGACTAATTGACCCCCTCCGGGGTGCTTCACCCAACCCTGGGCCCCTCCTCAGTGGGTCCAGGGTCTCCTCCGCTGGATGCTAGTTGGGTGTGTGGCGGGGAGGGGAGGTGGGCTGGGGTCCGTCTGTTGTCACCCCCTCTCCCGATCTCCGTTTCCATGTCACTGTCACCTTTCACCTTTCCACCTTCCGGGGGCCACTGAGCAAGGCACTCCGCTGGGACTTCTCTGGTAATGGGTCTGATTACAATGCCACACAGAAGATAAGTGTTTACAGGGTTTGGAGAGATGGGTTGGTTCCTGGATGGATGCTGATGTTGATTCACTTTTAATACTAAGGGTTTGGAGGGAGAATACACGTTTTTCTTGCGCATCCCATAAAGTAAGGTGGAGACATTCATGCAAATGAAAGCATCTCACAGCTTTTGTTAGCACCTGGCAAACATATTTATCATATTTATTGAAGGTGAATGTAAGCTACTGAATTCTTAGGTAAGAACTGTATACAGAAAATCACGATTTTAAGACTTTTTCTGGCCAATTCAGAGATATAATGTCACTATACTTTACTTGGTATAATTCACTATTGTGTGGATATGGTTGCACCCACTTACTGTCATTGAGAAGCTGTGACCATACTTACCGGTAATCTTTTCCCTGTACCACAGAACTCACTCATACAAACGTTTTGTACAGTGATAACATGAATAGAGGCATTTTTTAAAAGTATTTTTGTTTTATGTACAGATCCATGAGTCAAGTCCACATATTAATGAAGGGGTCTTTTGATGCATGAACTTGTCCAAAATGTAATTTTTTATTTGATTTTTAGATTTTTTTTTTTAGATTTTCCATAATATTTATGGAATTTATGGTTCATTTTTTATCTTATTGATCTGTTTTAATTGACATTCACCAGTCATCATATATGCATTTGTTTTCCTTGTGTGGGGAAAATGTTTATCATCTTCAAGAGTTAATTAATGTAATTTTATTTGCGCTACAAATGTGCTGTCTTAAATCACACGCATCTTGTGTATTCTTTTTATTTTTTGTACTTTTTAGTTAACACAAACTTTGACAATGTTTTACAGTACTTCTGTTGGCAATGTAAAACCGCTTCATACACTGTTGTTTTGGGTGTCAGAATGTCTCTTTTGGGGTTTGGTCTCTGCGGCTTCTTTCTTCATATGTGTGGGTCTTTGTGTTTACGTGTGTCTGAGTATGTGTAAGGCCGCGGTCAGACCTAACTTCTTTATTTTATTAAAAAGCGCTGGCCTGGGCATTTTTCATGTAGAAAGATTGTTATAGGATTGTTGTAGGAAACACCAGGTCTAACTATGCTGGCTGTGATTGGTCAACTGTCAAACGGATGACAATAGGGCGTTTTCTTTTGAGAAGTTTAACTTTTTTCAACTGAAAAAGAAGCCCAGAGCTGCTGAAAAAAAGCTCCTGCGACAGCGTTTGATTTGGGCGCTCATGGCGCTTTCTAAAACACGGTTCGCTCCTTAGTTATAATAGAAAAAAGAGGCCGACAGCTCCCAAAAAGAAGTTACGTCTGAACGCAAAGAGGACATTTTCTGTAACTGATGGTTTCCACTGAAAGGCTTGGGCAAATTCGTGGGACTGTCTCTTTAATTCTGAATGACTCGATGATCAAATAAACACCCTTTTCATTGAAAACTCAACACAGGTGAAGATTTTCTTTTCTTTCTTGATGCTTGTGTCCAAAAGTCTAAACGCTGTGCTCTTCTCTTTTTCTGTTTTGCTTTCTTCCTGTTTTGCACTTGGCTCTTGTCTTCCTTTAGGGATGGTCGCTCCCAATCTTACTGCATGTATGAGAAATGACAAGACGGTGGAGGCCTCTGTCCTCCAAAATCAGACCACGGTTTGTAACTGTCCTGACCTTCCCCCTTCACCCACTCTTTCATTTCTTCTGTGTTCGCTCTTTCCCTTCCTTTGTGTGTGGTGTGGCCTCAACTCACCCGTGGCCTCGTTCTACTTCATGCGTAGAAATCCATTCACCCAGAATGCATTGCCAGCGTTGCCGCCATCACTGTCGTCATGCCGAAAGAAACTGAGCCGTGTCTGCCTTTCCTAAAATCTCAACGCGTCCATTGGTCAGAATCGGTGTCAGCGGTTACTAGTTAGCTTGGCCTCAATCTTAAAATACAGATTGTTTGCCAATTGCTGTCACTACAGCTCTCATTTTTACTCAAGGAACTGTATATTAATGTGCATTTAAATTGCCCTAACATGATAGGCTATCCTAACATGATATGGCAGTTGAAGGGTTACCATGGCCGAGAGGGTATTTTACAAAGTTTCAACAAGCAAATCCAACTGGTGATGGTGACAGGTATTGCACAGTATGTGCAGTAAACAATGATGCTACATCTCACTGGCTTGTTTTACACCATTCTTAATTTTCAGAGAAAACAGAAGAACACTAAGGGTTAGACAGATTTCAAAGTGAATTGGAAAACACAACTACTGTAGAAGCTGTAATTTTACGATAGGAAAAAGCTGGAGTAAGCGTTTCTGGGGAAAGATTTATATTTGAACAAAAACACCTCTGGCTTTAATGCCATTGGGTGCTCATTCAGAAGCCCCCCCGCCCTCCCTTCCCTCTTCAAATTAGGCAGGCATTGCCGAGGCTGGGAGTGGTCTGCACCACGTTGTTTCCATTTGCAAACCTGTATATAAACACCAGCTTTTCTTTTAGCACACACCATACAGAATGGACAGTGAGGAGATATTTCCAGAATTTTAATGTTGCTTTTTAGCTTGGCTGCAATTAGTTTACAATCGCACCATTTTAGATGAAGATGTTAAACAGCAGTTGGAAATAAATAAGCACTGAGGTCCAGAATTTAGTTATAACAACTAGTCCTATAGTGGTGGTGAATGGCGAGGCAATATGCAAACTTCTTACATGAAATAATAATATAGTTTTAATATATGTAATAATATTAATAATATATAGTTCAACGTACAATTTCTTATGGTACCTCAATATATGTACATGTAAAACTACGAAACGTTCCATTTGCTTTCTAATTCTGCCAAGCGGCATCATAACATTGCATGAAAGAGCATGGCCAGTCTAGCGATCTACAGTAGTAACATCTGGCACTTTAACAGCCACTCAACCGCCCATTCTGCTAAAACGATGTTCGTTTTGGGTAACCAATGTCTCCAAGCTTTGGCTGCTCCTCAGAACACACGGTACTCACGTTTTATCAGCCGCAGCAGCGCTATCACCTGTGCTGGCATTAACACCACAATGGTTTTCACCAGTAATGTTCTCTCGCTTTGTGGCTGGCTGACTTGTTCCGCATGACTAGCGTAGCCTGAAGCCGCATAAAGGTTTACCTGAAAGCTGCATGTTTGATCTCCCTCCACCATCTGTATGTCACGCTTTGTTTCAGACGGCCCCGACGTTGCAGCCAACTCCGCCGCAGGGTTACAAAACACTTCGGAAGTAGGCTCCCTGCCCCCAACCAACGCACCGTCAGTGTCAAGCTACAGACCAGAACCCAAACAACCATCCCGGGGCGAGAAGGAGTCGGCCAGCCACGCTACCGGCGCCAGCATGCCCCACCATTCCAGACAACGCCACCGCACCCCCGACAATAAAACCGGAACGGTCCAACGCAATGGCGGCAGGTCAGACAAAGAGCCGTTCAGGAGGAAGGAAGACGGGGGGAAGAACACTTCCAAAGATGGCCGCCACCACAACCACCACCACAAACAGCACCAACACCACCATCATCACCAACGGGGGGTTCGTCACCGTTCGCCTGAGAAGCGTCGGAGCCGCACGCACAGTACCGAAAACGCGCTGGACGGCGGCCACGGGCACCGCCGGCATGGGCGCTCCCCCGACAAGCGGCGCACCCACCACCGGTCCTTGTCTCGCCACCGCTCTCCGCACCGCTCCCCACATCGCCACCGTTCCCGCCACCGCTCTCCCACCCGCCGCCAACCCTTGGACCCCTATGTCCGCCGCCAGTCCCCTGAGCGACCCAGGGGCTGGGGCAAGGAGAAGCCCGATGGGGGGGAGGCCGTATTGAAGGAGCCCCACTGGGACCCTGAACCTAGCCCTCCCCCCGAGGACAGCATCCTCCGAGAGCCCCTGGCCCTGGAGCGCCTGAACAGGGAGCCCCCGCTGCTCCGCATGCCCAGGGAGGAGCGCCTTTACGGGGAGGACAGCCTGCTGCTGAAGGCCGCCTCCCTGGAGAGAGCGTACAGAGGAGACGGCCCGCTGAGGGAATCCACGGCGGCGTACCGCGACCAGAGGGGGGTCTACGGAGGCGCCAGCCTGCCCAGGGCGCGCACCCCCAACTCGGATTCGGCTTACAAGAAGTACACATCGCTGCTGAGGGGCCGTTCGCCCCAGAGGGAGCCGCAGACCTCCGCGGGGCCTGGCTACCGAACACGCAGCCTGGGACGGGACCTGTCACCCGCCAGTAGCCTCCGTCGGGACGGGGGAAGTGATGATGATGATGATGACTATGAAGATGAAGAGGAGGAGGAGGAGGATGTTGTGCGCTACTACAGCACGCTCAAGTCGGACAGAGGTCGCCCGTCCAAGGCCCCGCTGCCGGAGCCCAAGAGGAAGACCTATAAGGAGAGCCCCAAAGACCTGAGCATCTGATTGGACGGCTGTCGGGCCAATCCCAGCCAAACACCAAACATCGCACCAGAAGCGCTCGCAGAAATGCACCTGGGGTTGCATGCGCACGCACACGCACGCACACACACACACACACAGACACACATGCGCGCACACCCACAATAGACATGCAACCAAATAATACAAATGCACGCACGCACACAAATATTCTGGAGGAAATGTTATTTATTGATTATGTGACATGGTTGATTTACTAACCAGACCGTGATTCCAAAACGACTTTTAGGGAATGAACATTCTTTATTTCTTTTTTATTATATCGGGGGGGGGGGTTGTTTTTTTTTCCTCTTTTTCTTGATTTAGCATTTACAGTAAGACTTTTACAGAAAAACAAAAACCATAAAAAACAATGATGTGCCTAACAGTTCGACTATATATATATTTTTTGTTTTGTTTTTTTCTGTTTGATATGTGACGGTCTTTTTCTGCCGCACACTCAGATGATAAAATGTATGTACCACAAAGAGCCCATGGATGTACCGTGACCGGTGCTCTCAACGATGCTGTGCATGTGTGTAATGGTTTCAGTGTCTTCTATGTCCTCTCTCTCCCTCTTTCTCAGTCTCTCTTGCTCTCCCCCAGTGCCACTGTTTTTTAGACATTTGACCAGACTATAGCACAAGCCTGCATTTGTTTGTATATTTTTGACAGTTTGCAGTATGTGTACATTCAGAGGTGATCATTTTAAATGAATGAAGGGAAAATTAAAAGTTAAACTATGATAATGACAATGTTAAAATAAAAATAATATATTCAACAAATTGAACAAGAGACTAGCTGTGTTCTGTGTTCAGGATTACATTACAAATTGAGATACAATGACATAATGTAAGAAAGTCTAATATAAAGGACCTACATAATGTGTGTATTGTGATTTTCCAAGACGAACATATTTTATTACCTAATAATTATGACTAATAGCTTTGAGGAGCTGTCTGTCTACAATACAAAGTTCTGCATGATCTCAGCAGCTCATAGAAAATATGTTTTTGAAGAGAAGAGCAAATGTTTGTCATCAAAACTAGGAAATGAATGGGTCTCTTCCCACCCATAGCCTTCTACTGTACTTCCCATCCTTCCTACTCTCACACACACAAAAGATTTTCCTGACAGCCTCCCCTCTTTGCACCTTGACTCCTGTCTGGAGGATAGTTGATGCATCAGAACAAGGCTGAAGACTCATCCCCAGATGTCAAGACACTGACAACGGTAGGTGGATTATGGGGCCATAGAGGGCGATGCTCTCCTCTTTACTAGGCAATGCAGATGGAGGGATATGAGAGAGAGAGAGAAATGAAGGAAAACCGACAGGTCAGACCTCATGACCCTCAGGGGGCAAACAGTCGGGCTCCAGGAGGAGGGAAGGCACAGTTGTCAGCGCACCAACAAGCTTGATGGAGATGATGTAAGACAAGACACAATATTGGAGAACCCCAGTTTAATTCTCCATTCAAGTACAGGGTCTTTGAGTGGGAATGAGTCGGAAGCCGTAGTGCGTGATTCATGTTAGGGTATTTCTACTGTAGCCTTAATGACTTTATGTGCAGGCAGGAGTTGGGTTTAAATGTGTCATCTTAATGTATATGCACTTTCCCCAGTATACATTATTATCCTGTTGGGTAAGGCAAGCTCTTTATAAAATTAAAATACGGAATGGAATTAACCTGGGAAAGATACCAGGTTAATTCCTGACACCTCCAAACTCTCCCAGACCCAGACATCTTAAATACAAGATCATTAGTTTAAAACAAGCTATACTGTGCATGTATATTAACTTATATTGCGCTGTAGAAAATCTAAATATGAAGGTCTAGTGTGGTGATGATTGACACCACTAAAGTAAGACTCCGTAGTCGGGCACTGTAGACCACAGCTTGGTCCAGATGTGGGAGAGATTCCAAGCTGAACAAAACCTAAACCAGAAGGGTGCGAATGCTTTTATTAAATTCCATGGTAGTAATTTAGACAATAGAGAAGCAGGTTGTTATCAAGTCTTGACAGATGAAGTTCATCAACAGTTCTACTTCCAATTTTCACTGAATTGTCCACGGGGTAATCTCCAATGCACACTTCTATCAGAGCTGTGATGTGGGCTTGTAAACTACAAGAGATGAACCTCTTGATCAAATGGTAACACATCAGAGCATTTGGCCCAGTTTCTCTGAGCTTCAATGCTTCCACACACGCTTCTTTACAAGGGTTGTAAAATGTTGAAAAATAAAATTTATATGCCTGTTCTGTTCCGTGTTGTATAATTCACATAATGTCTAATATATGAAGCAGAACTACAGATGCATAGAGATATGACGTAATGGGGTCCCATGTTTTTGTTTTCCCCAGGCAGTGTTGGAGAGGAAACATTGCATTCAGGGAAAAGACTGGGGGGAAGAATGATTTTCACCGTGCCCCTACCCCTCACAGTGAAGGAGAGTCAGCTCCTAAATAATGAATCTAATCTCCACTTCACAAAAACGGGACGAGATGGTGTCTTCCCCCTCCCCCCCTCTCTCTCTCTCTCTCTCCCTCTCTCTACCTCCAATTTCTGCCCTTCTCATCAAATAAAGAAGCAGCCCTTTTATATTGCTCTCATGACCTCAGATATGACGAACAGCCGGCGCCTGCCTGACAATTCATCACGTTATAGGTCCAGGGTGGAGGGTGTGGTAATAAAATCTCCAATAACGGCAACTACAGCACAGCCAAGCACCGCGACAGTGGATCACATCAGGTGGCCCCTCCGTCTCTCGGCAGCGTCACTCGGGGGAGGGGGGTCTCTCACTCCGACCTTGGAGACCCTGCGCTCCCCTGTTTCCATGGTAACACACTGGTGTGATAGGTTTCTTTCCAAAAACAGAGCGTAGTGGGTTTTTATTTTATAAGACTGCAGGTGCATATAAACATGCATGACAAGGGAGTAAACAATACATGACTTGATTACCTTGCATTGCAGAGCATTTGAAGTGAATGCCTTTGTGGGATTGAGGAAGGCTTGCCTTCCAACCTATGCCCACCTCACTACATGCTTGACTCTGAAAAGCAGTACTCTGTAGATCTGTCTTGGAACAACAGCGCTCCATAGACTACAGCTAATGCATAATGCAAGCATGCCTTCAGGCAACAGTATTCCACAGTCTTGTTAGAAAGTGTACAACTTATAAACATGCTGCATAGCTGTAGTTACAAAGAGTTAGTTACAAATTACATTGTCCCAGTTACTGTATCTCACTTGTTGGATCTACATACCTTAATGCCATCATGTTATAATTTAAGACAAACTTAAAGCAACATCAGGCTGTCTATACAACAAAGAGACACGAGGATTTCTTAATGGCCAGAAACTGCTTGAGAAATGTTGCAGAAAGTCTGTTCTCCAGATTCAGTGTAATGTGTGCAATCCTGTCCTGTAAAGTGTATTCGTTTTAAGACACGGAACCCTTGCTTGCATACGGCACTGCCACTGAGATTAAATGTATTTGTGTAGGTCGTAGGTGTCCAACATCGATAGGTACAGCAAGCTAATGTCCAGTGCTGGCTATTGAGCTGTTTTACATTTCCTTCCCAACGGATATCTATCACGTCAACATTCGTTTTATTCCTTTTATTTAGTTTATACGGTATTCTGGAGGTGGGTAACACAGTTTCAACGGTGATTCACGCCTTGTTGGTGAAGAAGCGCTTTGCAGTAGTATCTCTGGCTGAGTCAATAAAGTAGTTATCCACGCATGAGAAATGCGTGCTGAGATATTTGCTTCACCTGTTACTTTTACATTCGCCTGTTATCTTAAATGATGAATCTGGATCTTTATTTAGCATGTATCTCGTAGTTTGCTGGGTTTTATTCCAAAATACGACACTGCAACAAAATTTACCATGCATAAACTCAACGTGCCCATGTGACCGTGGGTGTCTCGATGAGATCGCTGCATTGTTTCCTGTTGGTTTGTTTCCACAAAGAAGTGAAGACTATACGGCCAAAGTCAGCGCCCTGGTGGCTGAGGGGTCACCATGCAACCCTGGCGTGGAGCACCCAGTTCACCAGAAAACCCCAGTCACACTGGGCAGCTAGACAGCTCCATGCAGAGCAGAGCAGACAGACAGACAGACATGCAGACATGCAGACCACAAAGGACGTGGGTGATTATAATAGGTGGGGTGACTATACTGGAGGTTAGGTGATTATAGGTGGGTGAACTATTAATAGGTGGGGTGACTATACAGAAGCTAAGGTGATTATATGTAAGGTGACTGACTATAGGTGTCTTGTCAAGTCAAGCTTATTTAGATAGCCCTTAATCACATTGCAATCTCAAAGTGTTTTACAGGCTACATTTCACATGGAAACAAACAAGTACTTAAGATCTAACACATCGGAGACAATAGATTAAACTCAAATTATTTTGAAGAAATACGGGAGTATAGAGTTTAATAGTCATTCCACCAGAACTTTTATTATTTTCATTTCTTCTCGTGCCCTCTGTAGTATTTCAAAGTACCCCTAGGGAGAACATTATTTTAATCTCAGAAGCAAGAGACACTATTATAATTTAAAAAATAATTACATTAGACTGACACTTCACACCTTGTGTAACAGGGTCTGTATCAGGCAAGGGTACAGTACTATAGCTGATCTTCCCTTTGGCCTACACACACTGTGTAGACTTTGCCTAGCTAAAGATTGTTATGCCTGTAATCCAAATCGGGAGTGTTGGAGCTGTCATTGCTGTAAACGCTTCAGAGCTGTGCATCTGTTTCACCCTTTGACAATGTCAGATTAAATAGTCCTGTTCCGTGGGAGTGTTTCTTGGCATTGTTCTAAAAGATTAATGAGGTGGTATTTCATGGGTGTTAGAAGAAGTGTGAAAATAGTTATAGGCCTCCTGTATTTGACTCCTATAGACTTAGATGTGACCCTAAATCAGACATGCAAGCCTTGGAGGAATGTATGCTTTTACATCAGTGTATCGTTACAGATTTACTACTGACTTTGAACTTTGAATATGTTTTGTATTCTACTGTATCTGACTGTGTTGTAGAAGTACTATACAGTACGTAGCTAGTTACAGTAGGCTTGATATAAAACATGATATCTTCCAAGTTAAATGCGGAATAACATTTTCAGGGTCCCGTGAGAACATCGCCATGGCAACATTAATCACACCATCCTGCTGCTGATGTTTTATTTCTTTCATCTGACAGAATTTCATTATTCTCTGTCGACGAGAGAAATAAAGAGTTCTGCATAAATAATGTATTGGTATAATAGTATTTGATCCAGGGGGAGGGCAATGTATCTTATAACACAGGAATCCCAAAGTGCCAAGTAAGAAAGTAGCCTATGCCTCTTCTCTGTTGCCAGGATGTGGTCATGAACTGCTATTGTGTTGACATCTCGTCCTTTCTTCAGACCATATCAACATAGAAACACAAAAGGCTGTGCCATCCGTATGAGAGTTGTTATAGTGTAGCCACCACACAGTGTCACCTTGTGGTCACATTTAGATATTACAGCCTGCCACTCCACATAATATTGCTCCAGAGGCTGATTCTTCTCGGTGTCGATGACGTCAACACAAGATCGATTGCCTTGAGTGTGCTTTAAAAAGTCGACAGACCGCCGCTTACAGACAATGTAGAATACTGTCCCCTCCCCGACCATCGCTCACTACAGAAGTGATTCACATCCACCCACCCACCCTTCTCCTCTATTATGATGGATTTGGTGCCAAAGACATGGGTGACCATTAACAACTATGGTTAGGGAAAATAATATCAATGTGTCACTACATAAGCTTGTGTTGGTTTTAGTCAAGGTCTCAGTGGTCTAAAGCCTATTGATTCAGGCTCAGTGAATCGTGTGATGTTATCACTTAGGCTAGTAAAAATGGCCCCAACTGGTTAAAAGAGCTTGGGTGATACAAGCCGATGTTTTTATGAGATTTGATCCCAACCGTGTGTTGTTTTTCATTTTGAACATATTTATTCAACGTGTGGCATAAGCACAGCTTGTGAGAGACAGTTAGTCCTTGATAACAAAATTGCTGGCATGATGGCCGAAAAGTCTCAAAATTGACAAGTAAAAAGAGTATTTATTTATTTATAGCAAGCTAATATGTATATGTTAAGTTGATTTAAACACAGTTTGTTTCTTCTTATATAAGTGATTCCCATTCACATATATTCATCTAATAACACTAACAGAAGCAATACATATTTACAGGGTTTATATTTATAGATGTAGTAAAGATGGACAAACAATAGAAGGGTAGAGCTCTGTGGGTCTGTGTTTAACAATGACTCAATTTGCCTCTCTGTAGAATGCATACTGTTGCTGTTCGGTGAAGTTATGGGCTGACCACCGCACAGCACATTTCCTCTAGCCTTTCATGTCCCATTACATGAACATAATAATCCATCTATAGCATGCTAGAGATAACCGCAGGTTAGACAAATGTCTGCTCAGTCAGTTGAAAACAAATATGCTGAGCTGACAGTAATGTGTAGCTGCTGGCAGTATTTTCTCTTCTCTGTAATATGTGCACCGCAGAGACAGTGTGTGCACTAATACTGTTAGTGTTTGTACCAACTGATAGCTTATATTATTACTGTAGATAGCACTGTATTTGGTGCATGTTTCTTTTGGACTGTGTCATGCGTGCTGAAATGAAAGTTGTTTGAGTTCCAACCCCCATCCCCCCCACCCAATGTGGTTATGCATGCTAAATATTCCAGATGCTATCTACGATAATGTGCACAAACTTGATTGTATTTACACCATGTGTCAGGCACACATGCACATATGAACATGCTATCTGCCACCGGAAGACCTACAGCATGTTAATAAGCCTCGGTTCTGCCAAGAAAAACACAGATATCTGATAAAAATCTGCATTTTGACTTTACTGGTGGCCCGTAGCTGAAAATAAAACTGCAGCAAAAAGTTTGTAATAACCATTTTCACACACAATAGCATTTGTTGTCTCCTTGCAGCTTGTCGGCATAGTAAAGCTAGCTAAAGATAACCTCAGTCCACAAAGCTTCTTGTGGCTCATGTCTCTTCAGGCATTAGACAATCAGGGAGCTTCTCTGTGTTTCTGTGTTAGGCCCTCTGCCTTGTTATGGCAAGACAAAATAACCTGTTTGGCTCTTTAACAAAGTTGGCTGGAAAGGCTGTGAATGTCCTAGAAGAAGCACAGGTCAGGAGTGAAGACGCTGACCATATTAATCTGGTCTCCTTGGAGTGGGTAGGCCCAGGCTGCTGTGTAGAATGTTTAGAGCTAGTCAATGAGGGTTTCAGATGTGGTATGGATTGGAGTTTTGTCCAAATATTGCTTGATTTTTAATCGTTGTATCCTCCTGTCCCTGTCTTTCAAGCCCCTAAGCATATAATGAAAAGTGAGTTAGATAAATCCACAAAATGCTAACAGGTCAATGATGTGGCCCATTATTAAATATAGAGGTACATGGTGTTGATTAATTTCATACACCAAAATGTATAAAGTACAGTATAATAAGCAAACAGATTTTCTATAAGTCTGTCACACTATTAGATGTGGACCACAGACAAACAATATCATTAGACAGATGAGGATTTGGTTTTGTGCCTTTCCTCCGTGGAAAGCAGAGGGAGAATTAAATTCAGTAATAAATAACGGCTCAGCATGAAAATACACAAGTCCTCTGCCAAGAGTGCACTCTCCTGTGTGAATATGTGTTGTGCTGGTAAGGATTGACGTAATTATGAGCCTGTTTTATGACTTCAGATTGCTGTTGAGCTGTCTTGCTGACCAATATTTATTGAGCATAATAAATCTTTGTTGTGCTGTCAGTGGGGTAATAGAGTGCTCAGCAGGTAGAGGACAGGGAAAGAGACATGTAGCATCTATAGGTATTCACAGAGGGAGGGAAAGGTTAGACGATTGGATTTTAAATATATAACTGAATATTGATATATTTGGTATCATTTGTAGCAGTAATCTTCTCAGCGTTGTTATTTTTGATTGCATTGTGTACATGACAAGAAAGATCAATGCCTATTTCCGTACCACAATGGGATATAACTAGAAAAAGCTTGTTTGAACATATATCCCTGCCGGTTTCCTAAGACTGAATGACCCCACATGTAAAGAAAGGAAAAGAAAACAAGAGCTCTTCCTGCCTCTGTTTATGATGTCTTATCCACAGCATATCAGGCCAAAATCTTTCTTTCTGTCAGAACACGAGCAGAAGTTACGTCACGCTGCTGTACATTTTCATTGCGACGTGAGCTTAGGGTGGGAGCCGGGGCGTGTGTCATGTGCTGCCCTGGTCTGACGAGCATAGTCCTGGGGGAAGCGTGTGTGTGTGTGTGTGTGTGTGTGCGAACGTGTACTGTATGTTCCTTCCATGAATTCTTTGCCTGCGTGCATCACATCCTTGTTGAGATGAGTAGCGTGCCCCCCCCCCACTCACACACATCAGGCCGCTAGGCTGGACAATGCAGAGGTGGACTAGTAATGCATGCTGGGAAGGGAAGGGAGGGGAGGGGCTGGGCGTGGGCGGGCGCGGCGTGCTCGGAATTATGACCACCTCAGCTTCAACAGCCGGATGGGTTGTGCAACACACACCTAGCTAGGTCGCACATGGCCATCCCTACGGAGCCGCTGGAAGAGGACATGCATCCTGGAAGTTGGAGCCAGGGTGTGCAACTTTACCACAAGTAAGAAGTCATGACTGGTTTTCAGCATGAGGCCGGAGTCACAAGTGTGGGATACTGTAGCAGGAAAACCCCATGGTCAGTTTGACTGGAATCAGGCCAACTATGGCAACGGTTCTCAAAGTGGAGGTCACGAGACGAGCAAGACAATAAATAAATATGTAAAGCAAATATATAAATAAATAACATTTAAATATGTGCATGCATTTTAAATGGTGATATGTATGATATTTTAAAAACATCAAACAACTATGTTCTATGTAAAGATATAGTGGAATTAATTGCATCCTGAGAAAATAGTGAAATAACATTCCCTCTGTGTGTGTGTGTGTGTGTGTGTGTGTGTGTGTGTGTGTGATAATCTGAACTTTGTTCTTTGTTTTCAAATAGGTCAGCTGTGTGTGCATCTTAATGCATGCGTGTGTGTGTGTGTGTGTGTGTGTGTGTGTGTGTGTTTGTCTGTCTGTCTGCCTCTTTGGCCCATGAAGCAACACCCCCCCTCCATCCCCCTTACCCAGTTGGCTGGCTGGGCTTATCGGGGAGGGTAAATCATAAGTCCGAGGGAAATGACGGCTCTCTTGAGCGCTGTGACACAGCGTGTAGTAAGACTGGGTCACACAACGGGGCCACGTGTGCAATCCAGGCCTGTTCTGTGGGAAAAAATCAGTGAGCATGCTCTGTGACCCCCTCTGTTGGCCACGCCATCCAGTAAGGGCGTCTCAGGGGAATGACCTCAGAGGACACGCCTCTCGTTATTAGCGGAACAAATGGAATTGCTCTATTACTATAGCCCTCTCATTCTCTAACCAGTATCACGTGAAAAGTGCCTTTTAAATAATGTCTTAAAACCTACATATTCTGTATGCAATAAGTACTGCTTTAAATATTTCAGTTTTAACATTTTGTCACATGCATAAAACCTGAGCATAAATCTTAGTTTTGACTTTAGTAATTACTATTTTTGCTGTTATTTTTTTAAATATCTTCTTTCCTTTATATGTTTGTCAAATAGAGACATGGTCCAAATACAGTAGTATCAGTGTGATGTGATGTATTGCTACAGTAATATCGATTACAATAATTTATTTGCACAGTTCTGCAGAAACAGGCCAATAAACCTGCCCTGAAACTTTCCAGACTGTTCACAGCAGAAACAATGCGTTCTTAGACCTGCCTGTTTGTACAGTAGCCTACGATTGACTGCAGCGGGTCTCCCGCTCCTCTTTGCTGGTGCAGCCAGCCTGTGAACTCTCCCAGGAAATGAAGTGCTGTGACGTGCGCTCTTTCCAGGACACTTCAGCAGCTACGCTCTGGTTTGCTACAGTGACATAGACTCTGGGTGAACATGCGTATACAGTATGATGGTAACACCATCATGATGAGTGGCTAGCGTTCAAATGACCACTCACGGCATGTGGAAAGCCAAGTGACAATAAGATTTATAGAACATCCCAAAATTGTATAGCCTACTGTAACTTCTGTCGTCGTTGTTTAGTAGAAGGTTTTACATTCAGTGATCAAAATGGAATGGTGTGTTCTAACCAGCAGTGTGTTGATGGCAACCGGGAATGGAAACTATGAGGATGTACTCATTCAATATCACTTAAAAAATGTTTTAGATGAACAATGAATCTTCCATCAAATCAATGCTGCACTGCTCCGTGACCTACTGCTATATATAATCTATACTACTGCACTGTAGTACAATGTCGCTATTAGTTACTAGTGTATAATGCAGTGTATACATACACACTCTCATAGCCGTTCCCTTCCACACAGGCTTTGGCACAGACATTTATCTCCCTCTTGTTTTCTTGGGTGACTAACCCTGTGCTCCCTTTACTGCTCCTGCTCAATGACCTGTGACCTCTGTCTGCCAGTGGGATGTCACTCATGGGGTGGGGGGGTCAATGGGGCTTATCCCACCGGCCACTATCAGCAGAGTTGTGTCCGTAAGTGCCTCGCGGTCTCCTGCTCCCTCCAGACTATCAACGGACAAACAAACTATTCCTCGCTCACTCTGAATACGTGCTGCCCTATAAGCCTCAACCCCATAACCCGAATGTCACGGGAGGAATTTGCTAAACAATTCCTGCCTGTGAGCAACATCCCCCTTGGCGCACCAAGTCTTATTCAGATGACCCCCGACCTTTGCGGTGTGTAAAA
Source organism: Amblyopsis hoosieri (assembly GCA_027564755.1). Lineage (NCBI taxonomy): Eukaryota > Metazoa > Chordata > Actinopteri > Percopsiformes > Amblyopsidae > Amblyopsis > Amblyopsis hoosieri. Next base: position 1,962,698 of record JAODUE010000020.1, read on the forward strand.
CCTACAGGAGAGGGCCTTAAAGCCATGAGAGGCACTTTGTGCAATTAATGATGTGTGTCCGGGGCCCAGTTTAAACCATTAATGTCAAGCACATGCAAGCTGATGATAAAGTGGTTGATGGTCCAGATGGGGTTTCTCAGGGTCAGCAGATTGTGCCATGTAGGAGCCTTGAGATTCAATGGGGGACATCTTCCAAAAGCAGGGTTGAACTCATAAACCTTGCTCTCGCCTCAGTGAGTCCACAATGCATGTTTTACTTGTGTTTTCAAGGTTTTAAACAGCTTGTTTGGGATCAGAGTTGCTCAAAGAGTGGCTTTGTTTTGAGGGTTGTTACAGTAATACTGTACACAGTTTTACTGTAACAACCTTTCAGTCCGAAACCTATTTCGTTATATCAGTTTAGCGACAGTTGCTCCATCGCTGGTTCGATTCAGGCTAACTCCTCACCAAGTGTCGAGGTGTCCTTGAGCAAGACACCTAAACCTAACTGTTCCCGGGGGTTGGTGTATGAATGTGTGTGTGAATGGGTGAATGTGAGGCGATCCTGTGCAGCGCTTTAAGTGGCTGGAAGGTTAGAAACAGCGCTATATAAATGCAGTCCATTTACATCTGGAGACAGCTGCCATGTCTGCAACATGTGTCCATTAGCAATGGAGCACAATGTCACCCAGCACCTCTGGGAGAAAGAAAGAGCGAGTTTGTGAAGCCCTTGTGTTTTGAATTGCCATGCTGCTATTTAACAACTAATAACATGAGCCACGGTTCATATGAAGGTGCCTGCTTTCCCGGGCTGCTCACACTACTAGCTTGTGTGTGTGTGGGTTTGTTTTGAAGCCGTGTGTGATTGAAGACGGACCCCGAAAGATGTAGGGAGGAGATGGGATGGGAGAGGTGTGGACGTGATCCACGTGCAAAGTGTTCCAGTGCGCTATAGCAACAACACCCAATCTCAGATTCTGTTTAATCTCTCCTCCACTTTACACTCTCCCTCCCTCCCTCCTTCTTGCCTCCCATCAATATGCCTTGTGTACAAGCCTGGCATAGACGTGATTGCCAGTATGTGTCCTGTTTCTCCTTTACAAGCATGGGCCATATATCGCTTGTGTTAAAGTGGTAAGGAATCCAATGCTGTCACACTATTCTATTTGCTTTTGGCATTTAATCTTCGTACTACATCGCAGTACAAAACTGTATTGTGTGTTTTCAAATACATTTCCGCAATGCATCTAAAGACACCTGCACAAGCTAACCTTCTTTCCCTACGACTGGTCTTGCTCTGATCCTGCCCACAAAGACGGGGAAAAGATTTAATGAGACCCAATGAGAATTCACAACACTTCTGGTTAATGTCTGTCAGCACCGTCCGATCCATCTACTGTACACGACACCTTCACATTTGGACTGTTTGTGTGCATAAGAAAATGTGGGCGGTTGGTTATACGAAAGTGCCATGTGTGTACTTGTACTGCTGATTTTAAGTTTAGGATCAAGATTCAAGATTATAGTCCATCAGAATCAAATCTACCAGCCAAGTCTGGTAAGAATGGGCCTCTTTCTTTCTATGTCCCCAGGCCTAAGTTAAGGTACTGTAGCCCTTAAGTTATCTCAGGTACGCTGTATTAATTCTATCTCTGAAGGGGATTCTGTTGATGCTCTTGGACCCACAGTCTGCACCAATACCCCATTAAATGTTGTTTTTCTGACGTATCATCATCCCGTCTGTCTGGCTTCCTTATCAGCCTACATAGCAGTGTCCATTAGTCAGTCTTTCATCTGCCTCTGGCCCTGGCCACAGCATCTTGGGTACTCCTTTACCCACCTACCCCAGGAGTGAAGGGGGGATTGACTTTGATCACTGGGGGATGGAGGTTGGGACTGGGTAATACTGTCTGGTCTACAAGGAAGCAGCAGTTAGGACGGAACCAACTTTCGAGGTAATTTTAGTGAGTTTGGATTAAGGATTGTACTATCTACTTTGAATAATTGGTTTATTCTGGAAAAGATGGTCATTGACCAAATGTGATACATCTGATAAACAGCATCTTTCATGGTTCCCATTAAGCTAGTTTTACTGTATGACATTTCTGCATTCACCCTTTTTATAGGTTCCTATTTTGGGAAAGCAAGATTTTATAAACTTTTTTCCACTGCAGGAACTCTTTCCAGAACCTGGAACTGAGACATTTTGGAATTCCTAATCTCAAAATGGTTCAGGAACAAGTGAAGCATTTGCTAATTGTTAAACTATTCAAAATAACCATTTCTAAAGACCCACAACAGCAGCATCTATTTTGTTGTTGATGTTGTTGTTGTTGATGTTGTTGTTGTTGATGTTGTTGTTTTTGCTGCTGTTGCTGCTGCTGTTTCAATAGTTTATCTTATGTTTTCACTTTATTCACTCACTCCTGTTTTGTTTAATCTTTATTTCATATTTTAATGTCTAATCATGTTCTAGTGGAAACTAAGGAATCACAAAATAATTTGAGGGACATTGTAGATCCTGTTCATGATTGTTACCTGTTTTACTTTACAAAAACAAGAAATGGCGTTTGATGTTTTTGAGTTCACAGTTTTGGTGCTGGAGTCCATAAATATGGAGGCTGACAGGCCTGGGATGGTACCTGCATGGTACCATGGTTCCTGGCGCTGAAGTTGAGAGGCCTTGGCTAAACCTCTGAGAAACTGAAGAACTCAACAGGGAGGTACGTTCTCCTCTGTCAGCCCCATGTCATTTCACTAGCTGGAATGCCTCTGCTAGTGTATATACCTCCATCATGGAAATGGCTCAGTACCCTTTCAGAATGGACAGTATTGTAAGTAATATTAAAGCGGGTTGAGAGAAGGCTTCTCATTAAAAATCAGAGCTGGTCTTGTACTGTCTGTGTTTAAGACTCTTTTTGTGTTAGGAACATTAGAGGTAAGAATATGGTCTTGTTGATTGGTGGGCTCAGGATCATTAAAGCCACATTGGCTGACTGGAGCTTCACAGACAGATTTAGTTTTTTGGAAAAAAACAAATCAATGACTGGAAATTATCAGTGGTTTTCCGTCCTTGTCAGTTTGTTCTTCTTGTTTGGACCAGACTTCGGCATGTGTTTGTATGTCGAGAAAACACAGCTACATGTTGATCCACTAAATTGACATTTAATGTTCCCGACGACAACTTCTTGCCTCCATCTCTTGCTAGCACTTGCTGTAACCGCTAACCCATTTTTTCACCTCTGTCTCTCTCATTTTCTGACTGTTTTCACCCCCGACCCTAAACCCACTTAAATCTGAGCTGGTCAGAACCTACAGTAGCATCATGCAGTTTGGAAGGACGTGTAGGCCTACCACTTAAAGGCAGGGTTAGTCATTCTCAAGAAAGCTTGCTAATTTCGAGCTCAAATTAAAACAAACTCCCTCAGAAGCTCCACCCAACACATTGAAATGCATTGCAAAGCCAAGGGCGTTGTTGTTGTGAGCGGTGTGCGCCACTTTGTTTATGTTCCTATTTACGGAGCCAGGGCTGTGTAGAAGTATCGGGTTATTTTTCAGCACGCACAAAGAACGGTAAGATAACGAAATGCGAGGAGATATTTGGTGAATTTGTCAAAAACTGTATTAGCTTACAATTAGCTTGCAATATTAGCGGCAACAACCGCCCAGAGAAGGGACTTTCTCCTCCGGGCATAAACCCTTTTCCCTATTTTTTCACCTCTTAACCCAGACTGCTCATTTCACAGACTCGCCAGATAATTTCCCGTTTGATTATATACATGACCCCTGCTGTTCTCTTTATAGTATATGTTTGGAGGGTGTGTGTACTACTTTTGTCCATTAGTGTGTACGATTATTAGTGTTTGTGTGTAACTGTTTGTGTGTGTGTTTGTGTGACTGGGGTCTGGGGGACAGGATTGCGGCTTGGCCTCCCTGCTGCGTTTACAGAACTTTGATGCTGAGTCTGGGGAACTAGGGCCCTCTCCCATCTCCTAGAGCCCCCACCACGAGCTGCAGCTGGCCTCTGAGCTCATCGCGCCTGTGAGGGAGCTGTAAATAAAGGTGATCCATCGGCTCGGGCGGTTTATTTGGGTGCTTTCAACTCCCCCACTCTCTCTCTCTCTCTCTCTCTCTCTCTCTCTCTCTCTCTCTCTATCTCTGGCCTGTTCCTATCAGTCTGACTCCTCCTCAAGGAACGTGTATTTATCTCCCTCTTTGACAAGCTGTCAACGAGTTCAGATATAGAGGTTTATGTATATGGTAAAAATAAGATGAAGTGTGTTACATGTTCGGTGGAACTACAGATAACGCCAGATAGACGCAGCTGTAGAGACACAAATAGCACACGTTTTGTGATGGAAGAAAATTGTTTAGTAGGAAAGATGTAGAATTTCAAGAAATCCCTATAATTTCAAGCACCATACAGTTGAAATAATCTACTGCTTCAAAGCTGTGTAATATGTCAGTCTTTTTTAAATTTGTAACCGTAGGCTACAGAGATGGATGAGTACAGTATATACGTATGAACCTGGTGTTGTACTACAGGGGCTGTAATCACCATGGCTTGCTGGACAACAACAGCTAACTTTGGCATATTGTCTAAAAGCAAGACGATGTTGTCTGATAAGACGGCTAGCAAGGCATACCTAATTTTTTGGATGACAATACATGTACAGTATTCCAGCCTTTGTGGATAAAAAGTATAGGCAGGGTTAGTCATTGTCGAGAACGCTTGCTAACAAATCAAAACAAACTCCCTCAGAAGCTCCATCCCACACACTGAAATGCATTGCAAAGCCAAATGCATTGTTGTTGTGAACGGTTTATGTACATATTTACAGAGTCAGGGCTGTGTAGAAGTACAAGATTTTGTTGTCAGGGTGCACAGTGAACGGTAAACTAGCTAAATGCGAGGAGATATTTGTTGAATTTGACAAAAAGTGTATTAGCTTACAATAGCTGACTATAGCTTTAAATAAAAGAGGATGACATAAAGTGATTGAGGGGGAGAGACACACTATTCGTAGTGTGCATGGTGCGAATAATATAACTAGGAATATCTCTGCTATAAGCTCTGCCACAGTCTAAAAGCAAAACCCTGTGCTGGCCTACTGTACAGTATGTGCTTTGCAACCAGGTACAGCCCTCAGCAACAACAATGATTGGTCTATTCTATTCTGAGTGAATGTGCTGGCCTCAGAATATCTGTGCAGTTGATCCTGACCCTACTGTACCATTCAGACCACCTAGCATAGTGAAAGCTACATTGTGCTGATCAAAATATGTTCCAACACAATGCAATGACTCAGGGCAGGTCTAGGAAGGACAAAGTAGAAACACATCCTCCACAGAAAGTTCCAGCCTGAGCCGTCATATCGCAACTCATAACACATCCGTTTATTCAATTGAACCTGCCAATTAATCATAACCTGTCACTGGACTTTTTTACTCTCTGCTTCGGCAACGATCAGGCATGTTTGTTCACATGGCCCACCAACCATGTCGGATAACTCTGCCTCGTTTCATAAATATTTGAAAACAACAATGGACGCTGTTATTTTGTAGTCATACAAGAGGACAAGTTCGACATGTGTATAATATTTGTGTTGTCAAGCACGGTCCTTTGACCCTGTGGAGAATGTTCTTGTTGAGCGCGGTGCACAGACAAAAATCTTGGTGCCTTTGCGGCCGGCATGCCACAACTCTTCTGGCAAGCCATAAAGCCCTCCCATCCTTGCCACTCACACAGAGAGAGAGAGAGAGAGAGAGAGAGAGAGAGAGAGAGAGAGAGAGAGAGAGAGAGAGAGAGAGAGAGAGAGAGGGACAAATGTGCATGCATCCTCAACATGAAAGACTGAGCCCAATTAAAAACTTTCAGTTACAAAACCAGATGAAGCCAAACCAGAATGTCGGGGACATGCTGTGGTTTTGCCCCCGAGAGTTCTAACCAATACGGACAGTTATTGGCACCCACAAGTATCCTCAGAAATAGAAACAGCGGATACCAATGTTGTGAAGATTTGCAGACTCTCACGCCTTCAAAAGATGCATGGAACTCCATAATTAATGGGATACCATCTCAAAAAATGTTGAGCATTAGGTTTTGAACCCATATCGTTTCTAAATTTGTCACCGAGTGATTAGCCTGTGGATCAGATTAGATTGATATATTGGCTCGGTGGGATGACTTGTCGTGCAGCAATCTGGATGTTGATGGGTGGCGGCAGCTTTTATAGTGGTTGAATACCATCCTCATGCTCGTTCCATGGCCGCACACACACACACACGCACGCACGCACGCACGCACACACACACACACACAAAATACAATGGAATGTCATGGCTTTAACCAACATACAATAAACGCATTGGATACACAGTAGAGAGAGAATGGTACTTCATCAGTACTATACGAACACCTTATCTACTTATGTTACTGAAATTAGCGTGGTTTCAATTCTTACTGAGCCAAATGACTGTAGATCAGCATGTAATCAATCGGCAGTATCATAAAGTGGCATAATTCATTTGCTGCTGCTGTTTTTTATGTGACAGACGGCATAAGGGGAAGACACCAGCAGATGGGTAACAGACGGGGTCCAAGAAAGGCCTAAGGCTGACTATCCACCTTATTGTGAGCACGTTGATCTGGAGTGGTGGAGACATATCATTGGAAATAGGAGAACCTCTGTATATCAAACAGGATTGGACTATTTAGTCTGCGCCATAACTTTCCAAGGACACATATGGACACTAAGGGAAAGAGCCTGCTGCAAAAAGCACAGAAGAATAAAATAATTTGCAACAAACTTGAATTTAAATATACAACTTTTTTTTACAAGCCTATAGAATGGGATCTGCCACTACGGCATAGCTAATGTATGACAAGTACATTGTTTATACCTTTAGATATCTATTAATATTGAACCTTCATGGACAACATTTTTGTTTTTAAGTTTACAGCATAAAAATAAACACAAACAACACAGAAGGTTGTCCTGTTGATCCCCTTGGGGATATTTTACATGTATTACAGCACTGTATTCTCTGACAGGGCATTTACATTATTCCAATTGGAATCGGGTTAAAAGCCCAACCAAAAATGAAAACTGTTAACTCGGAAAGGAAATATATATATATATATATATATATATAAATAAGGCGTGTTAGAGCAGAGAGAGATCTAAAACATGCAGAGTGCGGCCCTCCAGGACCGGAGTTGAATAGCCCTGCACTATGGCGACACCTTTAATTATAATATCGCACTTCACTGCGACAATGAGCAATTACTTGCTAAGATCGAGCCGCCATTTTCTTCACTGTGTCTATATAATAATAAGTCTATGGGCAGGCATAATCGTAACAGGGACAGGCAAGATGCAAAGAAAACTTTAATCCAGGATAAACAGGCAAGGAGGTTCAAAACAAAACAGGAAACAAAACACATACAATACAACACAAGGGCTGATTAGGAAGGCAAACACCTGGGAGAAATTTGACAAATGTCAGGGTTGGGACAGGAATGCACAGAAGCAGGTGGAACCAATGAAATAATTAACTGACACAGTGGTTCCCAAGTGGGGGGCTCGCAAAACACAGAGTGGCATTATTTACATAAATGAAATAAAATGTAAAATCAATTAGAAATAGAACGTTTTAGCAATAATTGTTACTACAATTCATTACTTTGTATTCTGCCTAAAATTACTATAACAAATATTATGGGTGTCACTTCGGATGAAACTGTCCCCTCTGGGAAGAGTGGGGGTCGCAGGCTAAAAGGTTTGGGAACCCCTGAACTAAGACACCAGGAAGTAGAACAAGGGGTGGGAACAATGACATCACGGACAGAGACAGGAGCTATACCTTAGGACACAGACAAATATAAATGCAACAAAGATCAACTAATGGAGTTGTGCTTGTGACAGTTAGTCCATAACGGGATAATACAGGACATCCATCTCTGTCGGTGTCATTTCAATTGAACGTTATATTATCTTGTGCCAAAAGATTCAGCTTTAATACTTGACATCCCTTGATTACATGTATGCCATACCTGTGATATGTGTAGGTGTGCATGTTTAAGTAAATAAATGGATGCTTAGCTGGCGCTCTCTGTGCTGTGTTATAATAACACTGCTATGGCATATGGCTTAACTTTGCTGCAAGTCTGATGACTTCATCTGAGGCATATTTACAGCTCTCTATAATGCTGGAACATTAACTATGGTGTCAGCATGTTCTACCACTCCCACAGTCCGTGTGTCTGAAGTATACATATTTATTGCATTGGCCCTATTGTAACACAAATGAACCAGGCCTATGTTTAACAGGCCAGATAGGAGAGAGGGTTATTTATATATTTGGCCCACATATAATAATAATTCTTGTAATTCTAACACAATTACACAATTCAATTACACAATTCTATTGTGTAAGACCACACTCTTTTTTTATGAAAGGATGTTCATCCAGACAAAACGATTAAGCAGACAATAGTCTGCTTTGTCAGTTAACGCAAAGCTCAGTGACAAAGTGTGTCACTATGATTTGCTCAGTTTTCCTCATGTTAGTGTCCGCACAGATTGCTGGGATAATCGATTACGAACCGAAAAATATCAGATTTGTTTTCCATTACAGTCAATGCATTACAGCACTTCACTGTAATGGTACTGATCAACGAGTAAAAAAGAACCGGCATCTCCGATATCCTCCCGAGAAAACCAAAGTCATGATAATGATAATCATCCTCCTCGTAAACAAAGGAGGCACCGGTTCCTAGTCGATAATCTTGAGGCACACATCTGGCCTTCTCTCGGATTTAACAGCCGGCATGTGACATGACCTGGAAACCATTCGTTCATCGGCAGTGCTGACGCTCCCGCCAAGGAAGGAATGGCTGGGTGGTGTGGGGGGGATACTGGGTTCATTTGGCTCTCAGTCCTGGATGGATGCATAGTAGTATGATACTTGGCCGTGTTTGAAGATGCCATCTCCCATTTCATTTCCATTCAGTGGGCAGGATGGGAGGGTGCCAGTCTCCCACTCCTCTGAGACACTACATCCCATCACTACATCCCATCCATATCAGGGTATGTGGGCTCTCCTATAAACACTGATTAAATGCCCTGGAAATGGCTATGTCACTATAGCAAGTGGATGAAGCAGAGGAAGAAAGAAAGAAAGAAAGAAAGAAAGAAAGAAATTTAGCACAATTAAAAATAATTGCTACTTTTTTCATTTGTATTGAGTTCAATATATAATTGTGACCTGACTCAGGGATGCTATGTAAATTATGATGCAGCTGTGTTTGGTCTGAAATTACTGTTATTTCCCTAATCAACTACTTCATCTTAGCTCTCCTTGGTTTAGTTTGCTGTTCATTTGCATAAACAAACATGTCTCAGCTGCAACATTTTATGTATTGTTTAATTGTATTCATTTATATTTTTTGACTTTCCCTTATATTCATCATCAGATCATCAGATTGTGGACATGTGTACAGTATGGACTCCAATCTGGTGTGTAATGGCACCAGTTTGGGTACGTTTTAAAGCTCTTAAAAGTCTTAAAGCTCTTGACAGTTGAATCCAAGCCCCTGGTGGTCGGAACAGAATTGCATCTTGCAGCTACAGTATATCCAGATTTGGTTTCACCACTTTGGTGTCCTTCATGTTTGTTTAATTAATGTGTTAAAACATTAATAAGAGAAATGTACACAACATCCAAACCTATGTTTCACCACCAGCCACAAATTTCACCTGAATATTGTTGTTGAAACCGATTTTGCAGGTTTGAACCATTGTCTAACACAGAGAAAGTCCAGGAGTTTGAGGCCATTGGTACTTCATGGAGCTTGACTCCATGAAGCATAATGATTACATTACAGGACTCAACAATGTCATTTAGAATTTTCATCATCAGAATAAAATGTGAGTTATATGGTCATGTGCTCTGGTGTCCTGTGTATCACCACATTGAAAGGGTTTCAGCAGTCACAGAATGAAAACATATTAAACATATGGTGGTTCTGTCACACATTTATTTGGAGCATATGGGGAATTTTCCTAGAGTGACTCTACCAGTTGTGTGTGTGTGTGTGCGTGGGTGTGTGTGTGTGTGTTAAAATGGGGAAGGGTAGGCTCTATGGAGTAACCAACCTCTTTATCCCGAGCTTCACAGCAGGCAGGGATGCACATCCTGTGCTTCACAGCAGGCAGTGACGCACCCTCCCCCCACAGCAGGCAGGAAGACACCCCATCCCCACCCCCCCCTCCCAACGCTTCGAGTGAAGCTTATTTGTTAAAATGCATGTGTGGTTGCTATTATTATACACTTCTGTATCGCCAAGACTCTCTGCTTCAATATAATCTAAGAAGTAGTGCCCAAATGAAACTATTTTCCAAAGTCAAACCGATTAAAACCCATATCGGATATTTGCGTGTGCAAATATCGCCGTGCACGTTGACACGTACGTAAATAGCTATCTTTTTTCATGTCAGGCAATATAACTTATCATACACCATAGGATAAAGCGCACTCGCGTTGCTCTAGCCATGGTCTCTGCTTTCAAATAGCAGCACGACTGGCAAAATCATCTTATAAAGATTGCGACACAAATTACGTTTTTCGAATTAGATACAACACACTTCGCCTTACCTGTGATGAGTTAGTTGAGAAAGTTTGCCCTGGATCGACCCAAAATCTCTTAAAAACGATATTACATGAACAGAAGTATTCCAAAAACGTCATACTGATCGTCCATTTTGTCCCCTCGATTTGGGACAGCGATACTTCGGTGGCTGTAGTTCTATTAGACGTAATTGGCATCTTACAAGCATACATACAGTCTGCGAAAGACAACATTGAACCTAAAACTACACTCCCCTTCTTCCCCGGATCCAAAGGAAAATTTTAAGGGGTCACATGTGAAATTTGGCCAATCACAGCTCGAGATTTCCAGCAATGAGAGAGAATAAAACCCTTACGGCGGGTGCCCACCAAATGCGTCCAATGCGTTGCATTGCGCCGGAAGTCATCCTTTGTCAATGGGGCAGTCTGAATCTATACGTTGGGAATGTCGCACTGGTCTGCGTTTCGTTTCGAATGTCGCATGCGTTTAATATTTTCAACTCCAACTTCCGTATGGCAACATACAAGATTCAACCGGAAGTTTGAAAGTTTTGAAATGCCAAGCCAGCTAGCTACAGTAGCTGTTAGCCCTGCTAATATCATTTTCTAGTGTTAAAAGCATACCAAAAAAATATTTATTTTGGCGAATCTGTTAGTATTACACATATTGTTCGTGTGGAACAGTCTATTCATAGAAAAAAGTATTTAAAAAAGATATTTACTAGTTTAGTAGTTCATGGTGAGTGTGGTTGTAGTCTTGTTAATGTTAAAGGCATATAAAACCTCAAATCTGTTAATTACACAAACAACGTCTGTGTTTAAAAGTAAAGTCCACAATGTGCCTAGCCTAGTTATTTAGAGATTGCTAATTTAATGCACTGGCATAGAGTACCGAGTCCTGGCCGCAACACGCCCACACTTGGCCAGTTTGCCTTGCGTTGTATTTTTCCGTTGGGTAAAAATACGGACCGTGCTTGCAGAAAAATAATGCATGCAAAATATTTGACGCATTTGGTGGGCACTTGGCGTTATACTTAAAATGTAGATTAGTACATTTATTAATAAAATAATATTATATAAGCGCATATATGTATTTCTGCAGTTAAATATGCTTTTAGAACTGGCACACACATTTCAAAATGTCTGATATTCATAAGAAAAATATATATTTTGATATGTTCACTCACAATGGCTTATTCCTTGACAAATATACTCACCAGATGTTATATTTTAGTCTTATAGTGTAAAAGGGGTTTAGATGCATAATTCAAATAAAATATTAAATTATATAAATAACATTATGTCAGGTGAAAATGAAAAAAATATATATTTATGCTGATTATGAGCTTCAGTCATCCACCACAGTGTCAGGATGACACACCAATTAATGTATGAGCATGATTTTATGAGAAAAAAAAAACTTATCTAGGGAGCTAGGGACGAAGAGGTTGGTAAATGTCTCATCAGCTATTGCAAGCTAATTGTAAGCATTTTTTTATAAAATTCACCAAATATCTTCGAGCATTTTGCTAGTTTATCGTTCTCAGTCCGGTATTTCTACACAGCCCTGTCTTTGTAAATAGGAACATAAACAAAGTGGCGAGCACCGCTCACAACAACAATGTTGCTTGGCTTCGCAATGTGTTTCATTGTGTATGGCAAAGCTTCTGAAGTATCAATCAATCAATCTTTATTTATATAGCACTTTTCATACAAATTCATGTAACACAAAGTGCTTCACACTACAACG
>JAODUE010000020.1:1975158-2023972 GCA_027564755.1 Amblyopsis hoosieri
TACAGGGGATGCCTATAGCAACAACCAAGGAGGGTGGGGCATTGAATAGTGGACTATAGTGGACTTGCCAATGCTGGCAGTCTTATGATGGTCATCAAAGTAGGCAAATAAACAAATGTAACTCTAATTATGCTACATCGGACGTATTTAAAAAAAAAAAAGTGTCTCAAAAGTGGAGGGGATGATTTTCACATTCTGCATTTGAGAGGCTAGGAGCTGATAACAAAATATCTGGTTAATGTATGAACACAGCAGCAACAACCAACACATAATGCTTCTCCATTAGTTAACGTTGCCATGACAGCTATATCATAAATTCGAGCATAAGCCACTTTGAAAAAGACAACAGACTTTGCACAAGATCATGATGCTATCAAATTACATCACACTTATAAACTAACAATTTATTGATCAATTGGAAAATGTTACACTTCTAGACTTATGCGCTGGGTCTGTATTATATAGACCAGTACTGTAGAGCAGCGAAGAACCTTTTTTCACGTTATACAACTATAGAATTTGTTTGTAATGGTCTGTAGACTACAGTACTACATAAGCATGTACTGTAGCCACTTTTAGTTAAAGGGTGCTTTTACAAAATAAGCATAAACACTAGGTGAATTCATGTTCATACTGGTAGCTTACATATTTCCAGTATTGTACCTTTGATCATACAGCCACGTACTTTAGGCTCAGTTCAGCAGCCTCTAAAACTTTAAACCACCAGATTTGCATGTTCCCGAAATGCATCTAATGATCCACACACCAACTCCCCTCAGTAATGCATAAAATACCACACAAAGCAAAGTATCAGTTAGTAGTAGTCAGTATCAGTCATATAGCAGGTATGCCTATATTAATTGTATTTGAATGGCAGTGAGTGTTAGCAGGATGACAATGACTGGCTGTGTTTGTACCTAAATCTCCAAACTGTCTTAATCGTACTTTTGACACACACACACGCACACACACGTACATATATGTATAGTATACAGTTAAAAATCAATCAATTAGTTGTTCATTATATGATGACAGTTCTTATTTTCTGTTTTGTATGTATTATTGCTCCGCAATATACTATATAAAAGTATTATTGGATTAGTTGATTAATGGCTAATCAGTAGTAGCTCATTTACTAAAATGATTGATTAATGCAGCCCTAAAATCTTTACTGCTTTTATTTGAAAATGGGTGTTTGGTTACAATAGGGTACTACGCTTATTTAAAAAAGCTTTAAATAAATATATATAAAATAAAAATACTCAAATTAAGAAATCATTGATAACATTGGGTATAAATGCAGAAAATTCTAGACTTAGCAGAAAAGTAACAGAACATGTGCCGTGTCCAAAATAAAAAATAGAACTTTAATTCTACGATAATTAAACTAAGATCTTCATATGCCACAAATGTCCACATTGTCATCTGGGTACAAAATGGATGCTTTTCCTTGATAATACTTTATAGCAAATTTTTTTCTCTTTGTCATCATAGCTCGGGTCTGTTCCCTTTACTGTCAAATGCTGCTATGTCTGTGAAGCCTGTATTGCTGGGGTTGTATGAGACCTACTACCTGCTCCTTGGGAAAACCCTAAAACCTGGTCTGCAGGGTCTACTGACCGGAGTACTGCCTGGTCTGGAGGAGGGCTCAGAATATTACGACAGGTAAGGATTGCAAAAGCTGGTAGGTGTTATATACAATAATTCAGCTATGAGTCGTTGTTGTCTTAATGACTATATTTAATGTAAGCATGGCCATGGAGAAGACAGTACAGCATGCGATGTAGAAATGCTTCTAGTTTAGTTGAGACACTTGGAAAACATTTATACAGAAGAGGGGATGGCCGTTCAAAGTAATAGTCAAGAAGAGGTAATCTAATGAAAACAAATGGTATGGTAATAGTCACATAGGTAGACATTCCAGAGGGGGGTACTACTTCACATAAACACAATGGTTGACCGGTCAACAGTTGGGGTCTGTGTTCCCAAGTAATTACAGTAATATATATGGCTTAAGGCCATCTAACACAAAGTATAACATAAATTGGTTAAGATACAGTATATAAAAGCAATAATATACGAATAAATTCTCCAACAGATCCTCTCTTTTTTTGTCTAAATAGGACAACAATATACATTGATTTACAAACATTGGGTATATAGAAAAATTTACATATAGCTTTATATTTTGGTACAGTCTAAGATAAATTAAACGGTATCAGTAGATGTTGTTTGTTAACGTCTAATAGCATTTATGCAACTATATCATCTTTAGATCTGGTAATATTAATAGCGGGGATATGAAAGTCTTGGTCCTCAGTACACAAGGTACAGACTTTTGGCATATTTTGACAAATCCAACAGTTTAGTTTAGCTTAGTTGTTGGTGTGTGGCATATTCACACACATAACATTGTCAGTGCAACATTTTCAGTGTCCATGGTTGCTCTCCTTATGCAATATTTTAAAGTTATTGGGAGTGTGGTTTTGGTAGGGGAAGATTTTCTTAAACTTTTTTGTGTTTAAGAGATGCAGGATAGAAGTTGAGCTGGATTTTGAGTCATCTGCGCTTTGACATTTAGGCTCTTGTTTAACACCAGAATACAGCATCATCTGTAGATTCATGTGGCAGCTTCACACAACAAGGCATAATGATTGGGGAGTTTGTAGGCCAACAACGCAGAGGTGCTGGTGTAGAAACAAAATTGGGGAATGGTCAAACTGCTACTTCCGCTAGGTCCACTCCAAGTCTGGCTGCAGTTTGGGTAGTATAATTCACTGTATTCTAGGGACTCCATAATGCCCAATATACATTATTGGAACTATGCTGGGGCCCATATATCAACAAGATGTTGTTTTGATCCTCGTCTGCTTCTGGAGCACTACTCCGGCTCTGCGTTGGTGCTGTTGGCTGGGCACATCCCTGTGTACATTCAGCGGTACTCATGTGGGGTTGTACACAAATTAGTTTGTGCACTCTGAAGGGTAGATGCTTTCCGGCATGAAGAGGAGGAGACGGGTTCCAAGGACATTCAGGCTCCGTGTAGGAGCCAAACTCCCAGCGCACGTTAGTGTTTAATTACCATAGATAAAATAATTAGACATGACGTGAATTTATGCTTTGGACAGTGTGTTTGTGATTTGGTTCTCTTTACATAAAGTTACAATAGTGAAGAGCAGCCTCCTTAACGTATATTGAACGCTAGGACGCCTACTCCTTTGTATTATTGTTTATTACTGCCTCTTTAAGTGACTTGGCTTAATTTGGGTTTTACTTTCGTTTTCCCTAACGTGAGCAGAGTCGGCGGCGTTAGCCAGGGAGCAACACGGTTTTTCTACCGTAATCATAGACGTAGCGATAGGTTTAGTTAGGTGGTATGTTTGGAGACGACCGTACTTGTTTTGTGTATAACGCATGTATGCATGTTTTGGACGTGTAGAGTGACAATAAACACGCATTTCATCAAACACGAAGTCAAGTGGAGGTGTCTTTTACGTCTATAGCGCACGAGTCAGGAACTGCGTTAGCTAGCGCACACGATCAACGTCGGCCCTCACAGTGTATAACTCGTGAAGATAAATGTACTTCTATGGTTTGAAGACATTTCACACCAGTGTGTTTTCACAATTACCACCAATGCATTGATGCCACTGGCCAGAAGGGTTAATGAGACTTACTTCCACATCTGAGAGTTGACGTGCTTGTCCATCATGGCGGTCAGCACACATCGCACCTGGTCCCAGCGCCGGTCGAATGCATAGCAGCCTTTTCCAAACAGTCGACTTCCAAAGGTACAGTACTGGAAAGAGAGTTGCAGAGTACACAGTCGCACGCCTGGGACCATACGCCAAACTGGCAAACTCAATACGTGTGTTTCCACTGACATGAAAA
The DNA here is from genome assembly GCA_027564755.1 of Amblyopsis hoosieri. Classification (NCBI taxonomy): domain Eukaryota; kingdom Metazoa; phylum Chordata; class Actinopteri; order Percopsiformes; family Amblyopsidae; genus Amblyopsis; species Amblyopsis hoosieri. Next base: position 1,979,050 of record JAODUE010000020.1, read on the forward strand.
ACTACTTCCCATAGGATGTATATATGTTTATATTTGTGTTACTGATTCACATGGAAGCAGACGGCTGTATGCAACTTAAGGAATAAAAAAACACAACTACAAGCGTTGTAGATCGAGATAAAGATATATATAGATATATATATTAATTTCCGGTTGAGAAATGAGGACTCACAGCTGCTGGTCGAGGATGATAACCTGAATAGTGACAGTCCAGTTTGTCCGTGTTCTCCTCCCGCTCCTCGTTCTCTCCCTCGTCGCTGGAGGGTCGCAAACAACTGTCGGAGGCATTAGAGGGATGGTGGGGTGACTCGTGGACCACCGTGGGGTCTCCGGGGGTACCCCCACCTCCATGACTACTGTTAAGTCTGGTCGAAGAAGAATGGAAGTCCAGGATTAAGGTTATGGATAGTGATCGTCGTTACTGTAGCTCTATACCACTTCCTACCACCAGGTCACACTACATAGTAACTATATTGATGTAGCATATAGTACATATACACTGCACATCGCCTTTAATAAACACTACAACATGTGGGTAGTGAGCATGCTCCCTCTGTTCTTGGAGCCACTTACCGAGGAAGACCAGCGTTGTGAGGTTTGTGCTTGCCGAGCAGCAAAGGCTTGGTGGCGTCGGGGGCGGGGCCGTTGCCGTGGACGACCTGGTGGGAGTCGTGCTTAGCGGTGGCGGCGGCGAGGCGGGAGGGAGGGTGGGGTTCCCTGAGAGGGGGGTTCTGCTGGGAATGCGGGGGGTGGTGGAGCTCCCTCTCGCGCTCCCTCGCTCGGCTCTTGTGCTCCTCCAGCAACGCGTCGAAGCGCTTCCTCCGCCCCGGCACCGCCCTCCGCTGGCTTAAGGAATGTGTCTGGAGGAAGCAGGATTGTCACGTACAATGCATCCCGTAAAGTGGGCTACAGGTCTACTGCCCGCAGAGGGTCAGCATAACATTAAGCATTACGTACGTATTTCTGGGACGTTTGGAACATTAAACAAATTTGAACCTTTATATTACGAGATCCCACAACTGCTGTTCAAACCACAGCTGCAGGATAATGCACAGTGAAAACATTACAGGGGCACGGATGTTTCCCCAACAATGGAAATAAAGAGATAATCTTTTATTAACTTCACATGCCACCTTACCCTGGCTACCACTTGACTGACTTCTAAGAGTAAATAGTTACTGATAAGACAAATATTTTATTACCGACCTCAACTAATAACATAAGTCAAGATACCTAGTATGAGCTACAGAGAAAATAATATATATATATATATATATATATAGATAGATAGATAGATAGATAGATAGATAGATAGAGGGGCCGATACCTTGCATGTTAATGATCTTGTGCACGGTTTACGAGCCGTAATGTCCATCACACCACAGTGGATGTCTGGATTGAACTCACGTTCTGAAGATGCGGCAGAAAAAAGAAAAGAAAAAAAGAAGTCATTAATTACGATGGCTAATGTTTATATGATAAGATACAGACAATTAATTGAATCTTGCAACACCTTTTGTTAAAACTAATTGTAATTGGCTACAAATGTACTAAAAAGTTAAACACAGCCAATTCAGCATCAGCTGTCATGAAAGCAAATGTAAGGGGTAGTTTGCTGTAACTCAAATGTTACATATAAATATAATTTGTTGCATTTCTGTGGGTATGCTGACCCAGATTAACTGATTTACATAGTAAAAGCAAAGCTTCTAGGAATTCAATCTAAACATTGATAGTGCTCATCTTTCATCTTTGTGCACCTTCCTGTAATTTAGCTCTTAAAAATGTAATGCAACAATATTGTCTGTAGAGCCTTTTAGTCCAAAAAGCATCATATGGTGAACGTCATAGTGATGATAAAAAAAAAAAAAAAGAATATAAGACTGCTGGATAGGTATTCTGCCACTAGAGGTCACTAACAACCAAGCCAAAGTTGAATTATTACACATCCACCACATTCTCTTATCTGTGCCACTCTGTGCTTGCTGATCTCAATTAATGACAAGGAATGCTCACACCATGCCAAATCATTCAAACATACACATAGCCTCTTTGCATTTGAGGATATGCAGGTTTGCTTGTGTATGTTACATTGTAGAGCTACACAGTATATTTTGAACTCCTGCCACCCTGCCACTTTTAGAATACCAGGTACGTGCGGCAAAAAGGAGATTCCACTTGTGTACGTGCTGTTTTGAGTCTGAATTATACAAGATCGCAATTAGACCAAATCAAGTATATAAAAGGATGAATACATGATTTCATGAGAGCATTCAATTTACACATGGTAATGCACAAAAGATGAAAATGAAAATGTGGCTGGTGTTTGTACACAGCCCTGGATCTGCAAACTGGAACACAAAGTGGTGCACCACACAACACCATCCTAGCCAATGTGTGGGGCGGAGCTTCTGAGGGAACGCCCCACCACCCCAACATGACAGATGCTTTTATGTTTAGATCCACAATCTTTCTCTAGCATACCTGACTCCACTAAAGTTAGCTTGAAATACAGTAATTACTAAGCGGCTAGCAAAGAGAGACAACATCTCTGTGCCAATTGCAAATAGAAGTCGATTTATAAAAAATAAAATAAAAACGCTGTTTGTATTTTTGCTGCCAGAACATCAGGGAAGTCCCCTACCGGTAGTTACTGAGATAAGGTGTAGTCTTGGATAATGAGTTAACTGAGTCATGCAGTGGAAAAGCGCCATTTGAAGTACATAGAAATGTTTAATTTCTCAACATTTATTAAGCAGATGAGCAAAGGCAACGGGAACAAAGTTACTGCTCTATGATTGATCAAACTCTTTTGCCACTCTTGACACTCCACCGACCGAAGCATGCTTGAGCTTTTTGCATACTTTTAGAGTGACAAAATAGTACCAGCGTACTTTGACATCAAAACGCACACACATAGCTTGGCAGGTGTGTGAATAGGAGGCACCCCGTCCTAATAAAACAAGACGGGGAGAAACGGGTCTCTCTGAATAGCAATGGCGGTGTAAGACATGTGGGCTGACCTGACAGTCTCTTGTAGAGGTGGCGTCTGCTGCTGTCCTGCTTCTTGTCCGACAGGGCAGAGAGGTGGCCCTTGCCATTGGGGATCTGGCCCGGGGCCAGCAAGGGGGGCTTTGGTATGGAGGGAAAGTTAAGGCCTGCCTTCAGGGCTGAAGAGGAGGAGGAGGAGGTGATGGTGGTGCCGGAGGTGTTGGAAACGGCGGTCGTGTTGGAGCTCACAGTGGTGCCAGAGGAGGACGAGGAGGCCTGAACTAGCTTGGCTGATGGGTCAACCTTCACGTGCATCTTCTCCACCCTGATGGCTGGGCTGAGACTACACAAGAGAGAGACACACATCCATCACAAGACTGGACCAGAGGAATCAGTCAGGGTCATTTTTACACGCTCAAGAGACCCAGCAATGTCACGTGTGCTACAGCATATGCTCAAAAGAAGCAAGTAGGAAATAGTCTTATTCATCCTTACCGCCATAACGCAATTAGTATTCCTTGGTAGGGGTGAGAGTAAAACATGCCGATATTTCTTATCAAGGTGAAAAGCTGTCTCGCAAAATCAGCACGACTGTGTGTGAAGGTGAAATCATCTTGGACTATGCTACTTTGAAACCGGGATGTGGCAGCATTTTAGGTACCTGTGTACAAAAAGACAGCCCTCTGGCTTATTCTGTATTTATTTCTCACGTTACATAGGCTACATGTTTACATTAAATCTAGCTAGCATCGCGGCAAATTGCGATTTGCATTTCTTACCCTTTCTGTTATGTAATATTTACATAATATAGGTTGGGATTATAACCATAATTGTTGTGCATATGTAACCCATTTCCAATTAGTTTCGTAGATATTACTGTTGTGTGTGTAATTACATGTTATTTATATTAAGCCTTGTTTAGGTTATGACATGTAACAAAATAGGCTATAGCCTACTGTTACACTAGCTCTGTAATTGGCTCTGTATAGGCTAGTTAGCTATTATCCTACCTATGGTATAACAATTCACTGTGCAGCTACTATAGAAAATCTAAATGCTAGTTGTAATGTCTGCATATTTATTCTATAATGCTTTAGAACCACATACTACATAGAGCCCATTCGCTACATCTTCGTAAGACAAGGATTTCTCGAAAATACATTTTTAAAAGATGAGGATTTCTCGTCTCTCTCGCCTTGTTCTCGAGAACCCAATATCGTGCATTGTCTCGTCTCGTGACCAAAGTGTATCGTCACACCCCCATTCCTGTGTACAGGGGTGTAGACAACAGAATGGGGAGGACATTGCCTTATTCATCCATACAGTCATAGTGAAATTAGTATTCCTGGGTAAACTACTTACATCTTGTCTGGATGCAGCACCCTGACAGGGGAGAAGGGGGATCTTCGCTGAACTCCTGGCAGCTTCTCTTTGGCTGGTTTGACGAGTTTCGAGGTGGAGGAGGTGGAAGAGGAGGACGGGGAGGGCGAGATGCTGGACCCAGCGGTGGAGGGCCGGCTAAGCATCCCTCCACCGCCGACCCCAGAAGCAGACCCCGACCCCAACCCGGAGCCGGTTCCGAGCCCGCTACAGCTGGTCCGGTTCCTGCTTGGCAAGGGGAAGGGCGAGGTGGAGGTTTGCTTGCTGGCCGAACTGTGTCTTCTCTCTAGGGAGACGGGAGGAGCACAGGCAGGGACCAGAATCAGCACCACCAACATTTTTGTTAGCTTACAAAGTTCATTATAATATATATAATAAGTGTACAAGATAGATCTTTTTCTCCTGTGCAGCTAATACATTGTGTCAACAAATAAGTTGACAGTCAGAGCCTGAACTAGAATCAGCATTAGGGCTGGACGATTAACCGAAAAGTCATCGAAGATTTGAAAATGAAATGCAGAGATTTTGTGCACATTGAGAGGCTAGATCTATGAAGACCTGTGTGGCAAAGCAGGGCTCTATGTTTGCAGTTTCCTCCAAACAGCACATGTGAGTTTTAAAATGTAAAAAAGTACAGCCAAATAGTTGGGGGCTTAGTTGAAATTCTGTTCAAGGAAAAACATGATGTATAACAGATCATGTTTGACCCATTATAAAATATCCTCTCCTATGGTCACATAGGCTATACATTTGTTTTCTACATCTTTAATGTTAGAAGTTCTACAGTAGCCTACCTATATCCTCATATTTAATGTGGAAGTTCATTGCTGTACAATAAGGAGAACTAGGCTAGAATATAGCCTAGGAATTTTCAGCAAACCCAATTTTGGATTAAATAGCCTGTAGGCCTATTGGACATTACATACATACTGTATTTGTTCTTATAATTTACAATATAGATTAATATCCATATGAAACTATGTAAGCTAATAAATCATATCGACCGCATAGGCTACTTTAGCTTCACTTTTCTCTCCAACAGGCTTTTACCCCGACTGCGCACACGCGCAGTAGGCTACAGTTTAAACTCCATCTGGCGAGATTGCAAGAGATAAAGCTCCTCTATCAAGCGCAGGCATTTTCTAGCATTTGGCGAACACACGCTAGTAGTAAAAGTTAGCGTGTTAGCTAGCAGTGATACGGTAGCTAACATGGGAAAGTGTGATCGAACGGAGTGTGTTCGAACGGAGTTGCATACTTGGGACTGATGCTTTCGCCCTGCTAAATGACCTCTAAATATATTGACATGCATTTTAGGCATGTAGTGCTTTGTCTTAGCACTTATTTAGAATTAGTTGAATCTGCTGCTGCAATACAATTAGCTAAGACCAGTGTTTCCGTTGTCCGGTAATTGCCGAACTTTGACCGGAAAAATCAGACCAAGTCCGACAAATGAAAATCAAAAACCGAAAATCAAATCAAAATGTCCGGTGAAAAGAATTCCCTCCAAGTACAATTTGAATTGTATTATATGATTTAAATACATTTCCACATATCTTTCTATGTCCAGTTCTCCCAGACACGTTGAGAGACACAGAAGAGGTTTTGATAGAAAGCATCTGTGGCCTGTCCTGGTTAGCTAACCTCGTGTTGGCTCGCACCATGGCGCAGCTGAGGCTGGGCTACGGGCCAAAGCTCAGTCTCAGTGGGTGAGCAAGCAAGATTTTAGCTGCAGAAGTAATAGTAGAGGAGCAAACACACAGACACCTCATAATCCCCCCCCCCCCCCCCCCCCCACCTCTTCCTCCAACACCAAATAATGTCTGGCCCTTCCAGTCTGCTAACACAAAAGGGCTTTGGAGGGCACAGATAGGACACCTGAGGTGTCATTATGCTTTCAAAAGAGGCATTCAAGACACACTCCGGCACTCCCTTAACGTTACCACTATTTAGCCAATCGCCAGCAGCACAGCCCGCACGCTAACTAACATCACACAACGCCAGCGCTGCGCTACACTCCCACAACCCCTCTGCGAAAACATAGAGGGCGGGCGAGCGGCCGGCTCAAGTGGCCCGGGGAGAGGGATAAAAAGGAAGGTAGAAATTAAACTGAATCAACAGGAGGAGCCTTTTCCATTGTCAAGCAGAGCATTGGACCGATGCTGGGGTAAATCTCTATGCCATTCGAGAGGGAGGAGCACGACGAGCTGGGAGAAAGACTGCTTGCTGGTAAACAATAATTAACAAATACGCTCAAGGGGGAGCAAATCTCCAAACCCTCATAACTGGTCTGGCCAACATGGTTCAGCATCTTCGTGCATGCACAACATTCACAAAGACATTTATTACATTTTACTTTAGTTTACAATAGTACTCCCAACTTTGCCCCTGGCACGTCAACTTCAGGCACTAATGGGCTGAAAGATGGGCGGACATCAAACTGTTTTTATGTCTTTGCACTCAGCCTGAGCGATGCGTGTGAGCAGGGCCGCGCAAAGACAGGGGCCTCTTCGACAGCTTCGTAAATGTATGCAGGGAACAGCAGCAGACCCGGAGAATGGCATTCATTTAACAAAGAGGGTGCAAAGGACCGCACTTCCGCATTACATTTTTGGAAAGAAAGGGGGGGGGGGTGGGGGGAGGTCTTTTCACCCTTTACGCAGACCAAAATGTTCCATGCAAGTCAATGGAGAGGTGCACACATATTTTACCGTAATAGTGCCCATTATTTCTCTCTGGGGTCATTAATATAATACACTCCAAATTCCCATTAATTACCAAGTACCTATGCTCAATCAGAGGCCAGGATGGTATTTCTGCAGCAAACTGTTTTGGGGTAAATTGACTTTGTTTCAGGTCATGCAGGGGAAATTCAGCTGTCTGGGTGCTGCTTACATCAGCCTCCACAGCAAAATGCCGTTAGTGACACGCCCACTTAATTAAGAGACCGGAACCATTATTGATTCCGTTGAAATGCTTTACAGCACATCTTGTTATTATTCCAATATCTTTGGCATATCTGGCATCTATCCACTCCGCTGTAAGTCACCCCTGCTGGGAGCAGCCTTAAGCCTGATATATGCTTCAGCGGGTCTGCCTTAGTAATGACGTGTGGTTGTGTGCCGTCATGCTCAGTTGTGCGGCCTAGTTGCGTTACTAATTGTTTACAGAGCACGCGTAGATGTCTGGTCAAATTGGGTGTAAGCGATTTGACTAAGTATATTAAAAATACGTCTTCCCAGTGAATCTCTTAGTTACATGAACACTGACTAGTGATGCACCGATTTGGGGTGGCGACACGGGGTTTGTAGTATTACTAATTACATATTTTCAGTCTTATACTACAAATGCATGACAAACAGACTTTCTTCACTTGAACAATTATCTTTTAAATAGCAAACGGGATCTAAAAATAATTGTATTCTTGTCGTTGACTACCATACACATTTTCTCCAAACTAAGGTCCCATAACGCAGATGTGACTTAGGCTCTCTATAGGCCTTTAGGCATATTAGGCAAGTGCAGCAATAGCTATCCAGATCATCTCACTCTACATAGTGTAGGCACCCAGACCTACCTAATTTACAATAGAAAGCTTTCTTGTGTTTCTGATTTTACATAAAATGTAAATATACTATAACTCCGTAGCATACAACACTTGAAGGAATGTAACACCCAACCATTAACAACAGTACACACGTAATATAATGTATCATCATCACTCACTAATGATAGAATAGCAATGATGTATGAAAGCTGGAAATCACTACATAATAGTTTTGGGAGCCTATTCTCCATGGGTCAGATCTTACATACAGTAAATCACCTCTTCCTTCAAAAGAAAACTTGAAATCACCTGATTTAAAGAAACATTTATAACAAAATAGAACTAGATGAAGTGGACTAGACCATTACATAGACTGAATCACAGTGAGTGTCAGCACTCAGGTGGGCACTTATTAATATGAAAAACATTTGAGACTGTAGTGTAATTAAGGACTTGAACCTGGTATTAAAAAAAAAGGTATGGCTGCTTCCTCGTGTCCAGATTAATACTAGTGTGATACATGACCTATTATTACATTATGCTGCGTCAATGTGAGCCCTACTCCACCAGCACTGCTTGTTACAGACAGCTTACAATGACAACTCTATTAAAAGCCATGTGAGGAAAGACTTCCATCTTGTGGCTGTCTTGGAGAACTGTTCTAGCCCTTCATAAGAGACACCTGTTTTCAAGTAAATATAATGCTAGAGACCACAAAAGAACATTCATAAAAGGGGAGAATGCATTCACCAAAGGCACAAGCTGGTATGAAAAACATCAATGTCATGAGATGTCGGTAATGAATCACATCTAAAATGATCCGGTGCCAAACAAACAAGTCCTACTGAAAAACAGCCAGAACTGCAGTACACAACACGGCCTTATGCAAACGTTCTGGCGCCCCCCCCCCGAGCTTCTGTGACCCCAGCTGGGCGGAGGACAGACGGGTAATTGCTCAGCAGCTCCTTCTCAGATCTGCAAGATCTGTGGGTTTGGGCGTCGGGGGAAGGTTCGCCTTGAACTGGGCTCAACTGAAGTGATCCCTTGATTCACAGATTTATAATTCATCTAACCTCACTGTGTTCTAGTGATAAATGGCAGTTTGCCTATCCATGTAGCCTGACAGAGGGTGAAATATGCCACCAGGCACACACACAGCAAAAGTACATCAAAAATTTACGGGAATTTTAAACACACATTCAAAAACAAGAACGGGGAGAAAGTAACATTTGTTTAACTGAGCTCGGTGAGTATTAGTGAAGGTATATGGGTGTGTGTTGGGAACATCGAAATGTAACTTCCAACGTCCGCTTTTCTCATCGACGGCGTAGATCTGCCTGTTCAGCTTTTAAAGCAGTTTCTACAGCTGATGACTACAAAGTTGAAAATGCATGCATGGTAGAAACCAGGTACCTGAATATGTACTGTGTTGTGTGAGTGTACTGTGTGCGTGTGCGCGTGTGTGTGACCTACCGTAGTGTGCTTGAAAGGCCTGGGGTTTGACCACTTGACTGCAGTGGGTGCACATCACCAGGTAGAAGTCGTCCTGTGCGGGGCACTGGCCAAATATGGGCATGTCTGTACACAGGGGGAGACCAGAGTGGAAGGATATTCACCTACTGCTTAGTAATCTGCACCCACATTACACTCAAGCATCCTCATTTAGGTCTATTGTTACAACTTAATGTAGATGAACACAAGTCCAGTTTAATAGGATCATATTTTTGTGGTAAATACTGCCAGGAACAGAATTTTGTAGGAGTGGAAAAGTAAATATAATACCCAAACAGAAAGACAGTACAGTACACAATGTGATAAGACATTAGGAGAAACAATAATTGTGGACAATAATTCAGATAGGATTAAGCTTCAGCTTGACCTGCACGCAGATCACTCCCAGGCCCTGTTCTGAGAACAGCTTATTGATAAGAATGAGGTAAAGAGCATGGCAGCAATCCAAAGGTTACATTAATGTTTATCTACATTACACCTACATTATGTCCATTTATCCCTTTACCACACGCAGTACAGCTTTATCAGGGAAAGGCTTTCAATGAATCAGACAATATTAAATTAGATTTAACTCTTTAAAAAGGATTCGTACTCCTACATATAAACCGCAGGTAATGTGTGTGTGCAGGACTAAATTAGGAACCCATTGAGGCACATTAGCATTGATCCTTAAGTAGCTAGGTGTGCGCTCATCACATGGCTACAAATCCAAGTGTCCCATGAGTCATGCCTGAGAGTCAAGACCCCCGCTCCAAGCCCCCCTTCCCCGCGGCCAATTCGCAGCACACACACACACAAATGAGAGCGGCCGATCTCCAACCCAGAATGCGATCAGAATGTTTCCGCGGTGCAAAGAACCAGCCGCCACCTAATTATGAAGGCTAATTAAGAGGGCATGTGGCGTGGCGACGAGCCAAGTGGCGGGAGCGGATGGCGGAGAGCAGGGGAGTGGTGTTGTTCTCCAGCTCGCGCTCAAGACGGAGCCCGTCAAGTGTCCTCCAGGCATCGCTGGCCGAGGAGTCTGGAAAGCATTAGGGGCCATTAGCATGTGGCCCTTTAGAAGGGCCTACCTGGCTGGCAGTAGGCAGCCAGTCTCGTGTGCAGTCTTGTACGAATGAATGAAGGCGGCGCCTACTTAACATGAGTCAAGAGTCTGAAGCCACTCGGCTAAGTGTCTACTTCAACCGCCATGGGGTATGAAAGGAGAGAGAAAAAAAAAAAGCATTACTATAGCTCTCAGGTTTTCCACAGACCTTCAGTTAACGTACAATGGCATGTGAATTATACAGGGTTAGAATGGGGGATCAGATCGGTGCGGAGGACTTTAGTGCCATGCGGAACAGAGCAAGTGTGGTGTGACAAAGAACATTCACTGCTCACTAGGGTTGGGCCGATATACGATGCCACCGTCCATTGCCGATGGCTAACAGGCGTCACGATGTGTTGCAGGCATCGTGATTTAACAAATAAATAAATAAAAAAGTGAAAAGGTGTCAAAAGCAGCGTTTAGACAAAGTTATAAATATCTGAAACGCTGCGTAATACGCTGTTTCCGAGGCTCGCCGAATTGCTGTGATAAGGATCACTTTACTTCTCTCCTTCCCCTCTCTCTCAAACACACACACACGCGCGCAGATGCAAAATACACTCGTGCCTTGACTGTATCACACCATCTCAATGTCTACATAGATCTGGAAATGCAATCAATGCATTATGCTAACGTAATGCTAACAACAGCAAAAGGAAACAACTTTATAGTTTACTGCTCGTGCTCACTCACTTTGCTGTAGCCTACGGTGCCTACCGTGATTTGGTTGTTCGCTAGCTGACGACAATTATATGAGCAGATAAATCATGCACACCACTTCAAAAGAGTCCCATTTCATTAGGTAGGCTATAAACTCGAAGTAGCTACTGACAGACGAAGTGGAACCATTTTTACCGACTACATTTCGCCGACGCCGTTATTACAGATATTTGTGACTAGACCAGACCAGGCCTATGCATAGGGGTTAGGAGGAAAATTAAGGAAACACGGTGAGTAGGGGTGAATGGGCATAAAATATAAGTAGCCTACTGCCTGACCTGCTTATAGTAATTTATTAACTACTACTTAAATTTCATAGATATAGTCAATGATTTATAATTAGAGATCTTTTTTTTGTTTGAAGTTTAATACATTAGGAATAATGTATATCGCGTGCATCTTGACGCCAGGTCTCTAGTCTCACCGGTGGACCGGACCTGTATTAAATTGGAACGCAGCAGACATTTTGCTAACGCTATAACCTCTTAAGCAGTCTCTACTTCTTAGCTTAAAACTTGTACCGACTCCTGAGACATCGTATTTGCACTCCATGACACAGATGCATTTTCCTGGCCAAAGCAAATGGCAAGGTCAAACAGAACTCGCACCAAACCTGCAGGCAGTTGCTCAACAAAAAAACAAACAAAAACAACAGTGCCACTCTGCATTCAAGGCACTCGGTACAGACGACCGTAATGCTGAAATGGACCAATATTAAAAACAAGAGGTGAAACGCCATTGTGACTCCATTTTCCTCCTGTGAGTAAAGGAGATGAAAAGGACAGGGGAAGTCAGCATTAAAGAGGTTGATGCACAGAGTGGGCACAGATAGAGAAACACACAGGGAGAAACAAAGAAACCATGCGTGCGCAGGCCTTACTGCAGTGGCTGTCAAACAGGCTGCAGATGCCTTTAGTGGGATCCTATGTGATCCTATTGAAATAAGTTAATAATTGGCTTTCTGCAAGGAATAAAAACCACTTTTGGGAGGTCATGTGTGAGAAACTTTTGAGAAGCGAGACAATGAGAGCAGAGGGAAAGCCTGCGAGCGCGACACAGAATAAAGAGTCCAGTTCATTTCTGCGTCCTCTTCCGTGGCAGTGATGGATGATCTAGGTGGAGCTGCAGCAGCTCCTGCTGCTTTGTGGCAGCATGTGAACCAACTGTACACACACACACACACACACACACACCATCTGCTGGTTTGGTTTCACAGCTTCTCCAAACTGGACTATCCCCGAACAATTACAAAGTCGAGAGAGCTTCCGAGGAATGCATTCATCAGTCACAACTGACGTCACGTTCAGTTCTCCAAGCTCGGCGAGTGTGACGTGTATCCTCGCGCTGTTAGAGTAACTGTTACACTAGGGTGGGGGTGTCTGGTGGTGAGTCATGGCATAGTCAAGGTGTAGTCATACCACTTATAATAAATCCCAACTACACACCGAATGAATATTATGCTATAAGAAGACATGCTCCAGCCACAAGGAGCTGATAAAGCTCCAGCATCAAGGAGCACAGTAGCTGCTAGGTAATAGAAACGTGAGAGGTTTTTAGTCGGTCGGCTGTTTGAGGTAACAGCCTTGAATTTAAAAAAGAAACCAATCCATCTCTTTACCTTTCCTTAAAAACTGTCTCCTTGACCTACCAAAATGGCATTTTTAATAATCTCCCCTGCACGACAATATGAATTTAGGTCAGTCACAAGCTCTAAACAGTTTGCCAGCCATAGTTGCAACGTAAAGTTCTGACTCCACAAATAAATCTATACTTCAGTAAAAAAAAAAACAATAAATAGAGATGCACCGATCAATTGGCTGGTGAGCAACATCAGTTTGTTTTCATCTTGACCGGCTGCTCTGTCTACATATAGCCGGTTACGTTACTGGCCGTACACAGATGCAGCACAGACACAAAGGCGCGCAAAAAGGCATTCAGTCGCCCCTTTCTGACCTTTTTATCTAGACATAGCTGTCATGGTAGCCTACCTACACACAACAACTGTGTGGTGTAAAAATACTTCATTCTGAAGCCAGTAGGAAGTTAACCCTGGGTAAAGTTGGTTTATTATATTAAGACATTCAATCTTTGAGCGTCAGTATCTTTTTAAATAAAATGCAAAGAGCAAATCTATTTGCATACTCTCACTGAGTAAGCTATGTGGCTATTTTTTTAATCAAACCATGCTGTAAAAAGGGAAGCTGCCATGTAGAATTGTAAAAAGACAACCACCAAATGTGTGCTGGCAACTAAGAGCCCGTCAAATGATTAAAATGAAAGCGAAGTGCTGGCCGCTAAGAGACGGTAAAAGAAAATTACTAAGTAAATGTAAAACTATCTCTACAAATAGCCAAGTGTGTAACTTATATTCAACTGTAATATTATGGAATATGGTCAAACATGAACAAGGCTTAAAAAATTTTTTTTAAAAGTTATTCTGAAAAATGTAATCAGTGCATTCTTAATAAATAAATAAATAAATAAATAAAATGAATAAAAAACATTACAGACCAATCAAGGAAAACAAAGGCTAAGCAAAAATGTAAAGTTACTGGGGCTTCCAGAACAGCATGATCTTCCTAAATTAAGCAAAGGTAGCTGTATGCACACTGTGGACATTGTTGGCCAATGCAAATGTAAAGTTAGATAAGTGCCTTGACACACTAGGGAAGTTTAGCGCTGGGGAGCACTTCATTAAAAAGCACTGCGCACATGTTTTGATTCTATGACAATATCTTGAATAACAACATTAACCACCACTGTGCAAGCTAAAAACAAGCTTCTGTATGGTGATAAAGGCATTAGAAACATTCAATTTGAACAATATATTCTCATAAACATTAGATTTTATTTCCCGGTTGTGATATTGTGAGAAGTCGACATACAGCTCACGGTAGACAGATAGGCTACGGCCAAAATTAGCTTCTCATCTCGATTTGACTTCCTACTTGTTTTATTGGATACCACGGTGATGAAAAGTCCTGCCCCATCTAATTTGTTGTCTGAAAAAAAAAAAGATGCAGTGGTGGACACTAGTGCCTTTCTGAAAAGTTCTGATATTTTCAACTAGAAGCGCTCAGAGCACAAAAAAGCAGAGAGCGTTCTGAAAAGACACTGGGTGCAGAGCTTTTTCTTTCAACTGCTGCATGCGGCCACATACACTATCTCCATTGGGAACAATTGGCTCTGGTGTGCAGAAAAACGAGATGATGGTAGAACCAGCGTGGCTCTAGAACTAAGGCTGTCACCTTCTCCAGATCCACAAAACACATGTAGACCGGAACGGCATACTCCCAAATAATACATTGATTGCATTGCCAGATATAGGCTAAGAGAGAGATGTGATAGATACATTACGCATATTATTGACAGTCAGGGCATGAGCGTATAATCCTCCATTACTGCTATGTGTCGCCGCGTGTGTTTGAGAGAAAGAGGGGTAGAGAAAGTGATACTGATTATCAACATTTCGGAGTGCTTATTACGCACCGTTTCAGTAGAGATTTATAACTTAGTCTGAATGCTGCTTAGCCACTTGACGACATTTTCTTTCCCCACCCCCCTTTTTTTGCCTGCTCAACATCGTGATGTCCAACACCCATCGGCAATGGCATCGATAAATCATAGTCATACATGATATATCATAGGCCACTGTGTGGAGGAGACGGCCACGTTTTGTGGGCGTTAACACCAATACAATGTATTGAATCGGGGAACCACAGGGCACTCTCTCATCCAAAACTGACTCAATATAAGTTGTTATATTTACTCACATCTTTTCATACTTAAATAGAGGCATGAAACTGATAACATTGATTTAATTGGTTATTTCGTAATACCTTTGTTGTTATGAGATTGTATATTCTTGGCAATACAATCAGTGTCAAAAGAAAACATGAAATTCTCAGTAATGTTAACTGATACTTACTGATTATTCACTGAAATGTTGTGGGGACAAGATCTGTGCGATAACTCATGCAATGTTATGGTTATAAGAACTCTTGGATCAGACAGCATGAGTATTGCACAGGTGTGCCTTAGGCTGGCCATAATAAAAGGCCACTCGTAAATGTGCAGTTTAACTGTACTGGGAGGGTCCGGAGGGGTCCGAAAACCAGTCAGTATCTGGTGTGACCACCATTTGCCGTTGCAGTGCAACACATCTCCTTCGCATAGAGTTGATCGGGTTGTTGATCGTGGCCTGTGGAATGTTGGTCCACTCCTCTTCAATGGCTGTGCGAAGTTTCTGGATATTGGCAGGACCTGGAACACGGCAATATACACGGCAATATACACCGATCCAGAGCATCCCAAACATGCTCAATGGGTGAAATGTCTGGTAAGTATGCTGGCCGTGCAAGAACTGTGATGTTTTCATCTTCCAGGAATTGTGTACAGATCCAACATGGGGCCGTGCATTATCATGCTGCAACATGAGGTGATGGTCGTGGATGAATGGCACTACAATGGGCCTCAGTATTTCTGCAGTCAAAATGCATCTGTGTTCGTTGTCCATGACACACACCTGTCCATACCATAACCCCACTGTCAACATGGGCCACTCGATCCACAATGTTGACATCAGAAAACCGCTCACCCACACGACTCCATACACGCTGTCTGCCATCTGCCATGTACAGTGAAAACCGGGACTCATCCGTGAAGAGAACACCTCTCCAAACTGCCAGACGCCATCGAATATGAGCATCTGCCCACTCAAGTCGGTTACGACGACGAACTGTAGTCAGGTCGAGACCCCAATGAGGACAACGAGCACGCAGATGAGCTTCCCTGAGACGGTTCCAGACAGTTTGTGCAGAAATTCTTTGGTTATGTAAACACATTGTTGCAGCAGCTGTCCTGGTGGCTGGTCTCAGACGATCTTGGACGATCTTGTATTCAAATTGATGACATTAATTTGATGTCAAGTGGGTCTGTAGCCCGCTGAAGTATCATTACTAGGTCTGGCCCTAATGCAATTTTTGGAGTTTCAAAGCTTCCGTAGTAATCACTAGCGACTAGACGAAGCTTCATTTGGTAGGTCTGCACATCGCTACCAATGATCTGAACGTCTCTGCTGCGGGTCTCATACTTAATAGACTGCTCAACAGACTACTATAACCTAATCCCACACAGCATTTTGACAGTCAACAACACTGTTCATACAATGGAGCAACGTAGCCTACTACCTTATCAAGATGTTAAATTAGGGCTGGACGATATGGCCAAAATTGTACTCACAATATATTTCTTCATTTCAGTAGATACGTTATAATTACGATATCAATATGAACAATATAAGACTCAGAAAAACTGCCAAGAACATCCACAACGGAGTACTTACAAAGTTCTGGAAAATGCATTTGTCAAGTCTATAACACCGCTATATGTATGTTTGCCAGTAGGTGTCAGTAGCTTTCTTGTGTGTGTGACTAGCACTGTGGTCCCATGAATTAGACGCATACAGAGCCATGGAAAGAGAGAGTTACGCCAACAGAAGTTCAAAATTTTCAACGGTCACATGATTCATGGAGAGGCAAAACCTATGGCAAAACAGTTCCAGGAAGTGATTGGTGGGCAATTTGAGTCGGTATAGAGATATATAACTTCAATAGTAAATAAATGCACAGATTTAAATTTACTATATAATTAATAGGGTACTTTAAGTATTTGCAGCTAACTTCCGGAAACTATTTTCATGTACTTGTCCTTAAGGACAAGTACATGACCATGAACATAGTTGATTATTTCAGTTAAATATTTGACAAACATTTACATTAACCTGCTACATGTAAACTAACATGAGACTTATTTTAGAGAGATTTGTATATTTTACGGAGCTTTTATTTTGAAGTCAATAAATCAGTTTCCCCCGAACACAGCGGAACATTTTTTAACTTGAATAATAGCGGCGATGGGCAGAGACGAGCTTGGCAGTGAACGGATAAAACACACTGCAATAGTTAAATTATGCATATTGGGTTATATTTCAGTCTATTAAATGTCAGATCATCAGCCTGCGCTTACATGTTTTCCCGATCGCTTAGGTCTACCCATGCTTTTCAAACGTGCATTTAAGCGCTGTATAACCTTATAGGCTAGGCCTACTGTCGCTGTATTTTTGGACAATTTTCTCTGTGACAGAAATACTTTAGCACAGCAAATACATTATACTCATCTCAATCATAAGTGGCTGTAGTGGTCAGTAAATAAAACGATAAAGGCGTTGTTATAAGCCATTGTTTACCACGTCTGAATGACATCTGAATTCCATTCTATGTAGTAAGAATAACATAATTGACGATGACAGGTTCATTTTTATCGTTTCTTTTTAAGGACAATTCGAGAAAGTACAAGGTGTGGAGTTTTTATTGCAGTAGTTTTGGGAGTTGAAATGAGTTACCTATAGGCTAATTATCGTCCTTAAAAACTAAGTCAATGTCAGAGGCAAAGCAGTATAGTTTTGTTGATCTCACCAATACATCTGCCTCAATGCACTCCGCTTCTGAAATGCTCCCTTTGGAGAGAATAGAACAAACCAGCGTCGGAGCCAGAATGCGCCGCACACACCGGTGGAATCAGCGTTATTACGGTGAATGCACTGGTGCTTTATATTATTTTTAAACTGAATAATTCATTCAAATAACGTAACAACGTCTGCCTATACTGAAGGTATATTTTTCATTATTGACATTTACATTTTAATATCGGGCTACTTGTCCGGTCGAGCAAGTAAAATACTTCTGCACTTGCCCCTTCAAAAATCGACTTGTCCCGGACAAGCCTTAATGTCGAGCCATGTATTGATTCTGTATGACTATATTGTATGCTGCATTGGCTGTTGAAAAGCGTTAGCTAATTATAGCTTTACGTACTTCCATAGTTAGTTTAGCCTATCAAAATGCTATTTAGCCTATCTTAAACAAAAGGTAAAGAAACAAACTTCATTATATTTAATGATTTTAAATGTACCGTAGTTGTACTGTATGTTTAAATCTAAAGTAAATAGATTGTGAATCCAGATTCACTTGATTAGTAAGCGGTAGCTATTCAACACACAGAAGTATCTGCTCTCATTGCAGTGAGAGTCTGGGAGAGCCACCACCACAAATAAAACAAAATAATAAATGTAACTGACTAGTATTTATGGTGTCAACTAGCAGTGTAGCAGGTAGCAGCGTTAAACCGACTAATCGCATCCCTATGTTTATCATGCTCAGAAGAGTACAATAGTTGAGGGGAAATGAGTAATAACAATCTGTCTTCCTTGAATATTTCACCCTTAATCTTTTCCATTTTTCACTTCCAAGAGCGCACGCTATATAATAGTATTTAAATGAAGTCAAAAGTGGATAGGGGTTTAAACAGGTGAGGAACATTCCATTACAATTAGTTATTTCAGCAAAGTGGTTCCAACCCTTTTTGACTTATGGGTCCACACTGCCATTTTAACACAGCAGCCCTCACCACACAAAATTAGTATGACCCTGAGTTTGTTAAATTAGATTGATACTACAAAATATTATCATAATTAAATAAACACGATTATTGTCACAATGTATATGCAATTTGTAGTTTTTTTTATTTTAGTTTAAAAAATATAAACGATTAATTTTGTAACATAGTACCTAGTCTAGTCTATCCCCGAAGTAAGTGTACCCCTGGTTGGAAATCAGTGAGATACCATTCACTTTTAAGTGGCTCAGTTATTATTGCTCAAGGATGCAATACAGGTGAATCCATGCCAGGGATGATAAAATTTAAAATAATAAAAGATAAAAACAGGAACTTTCAATAAGGACAGGATGGTGCAATCACAAAACGGCTATATTGAAGGCACACAAAAACCCCTCTAGAGGATGTCAGCATATGACAATGTTATAAGCGAAACTGGGCCTGCAGTTAAGTAGACTTGAGTCCCAAGTTATTGATGGCAGTGAACTTAATTTGGTGAGAGAGAATGTATCAATAAACACTGAAACGTTTCTTTAAAACTAATGCCCGTCGTTGATTAACTAACCATGCACTTAATTTGAAGTGATCTTAAATCTAAACGGTCGAACCATGAGTGCATGAACGCATTTGTCCAAACCCCTGAACCAAAATAGAAACAAAAACACTCACCTTCTCTGCACAAACGCATGGCTTCTCTGTTTTTCCCTAAGTCTTTGAAACTTTCCTCCGATTCAGCACCTAAAATTAGACAACCCGACACACAGACAAAAAAAAATAGTTGCACTTGCTTGCTCGTGCTGTTGCTACTACCGTAGTAGCGTTTCTTCATATTTTCAAAACTGCATGCTATCGGACAAAATACTAGCAACTGTCGGTGAATGTCTAGTTTCTATACGTAAATTACGGACGCGCGATCACTCACCATCGTTACAGTGGAGTTTAGCAGCATCGATCCAGTTGCTCCAAGGCTGTCCTAACATTATTTCTGGACTAGGCAGGGATCTCCGCTCCGCAACAGTCGCCATTGCTGTGGAGCCTTCTCCCCGCTGGATCTGCTGCTGTTGCTGCTTCAGCTGCTGCCTGGCCGCTCTGCGTAGCTCCCCCCTGACGTCATCATCGGCCCTTTCCGACATTCTTTCCGCTACAATGTAACGAAACAGAAGGACATGGTTCCTTCACCGGAACACGGCATGTCAGTGCACGTTACCGGACAGCATCGTCACCCTGACAAGCGCGCCAGCACACAAACAAATTACAATGAATTAACTGATAGAAATTAGGGGACTTCGATTGCGTTACCCGTGTTAGTTACGTGCATTTTTTAAATACACAGATTATAATATAAGTGAAAATCATTGACGTTCACACTTGCCATCGTGCATTATGCCAAACCAGGAATCGTGTATGAAATATAGGTCATTATTCTAAACCAATGACTAAATTGGTCTACTATGGAACAAATGTCTGCTAGTTTTACATTGACATTTTACAATATAAACAAATCCGTTTGCATTCAAGCTTCATAATTCAAACTACACTTCACTATACAGGTAGGCTACAATTGGCCATTTTTATTTATCAGCCTTTATTTTTTTTCACTCTTTCATCCATATATAATTGCAGGAGACATTTGTGTTAGGCTACTTTCAATTCGTCTAACAAATAAACATTGTGACTATTAGCCAAAGTTAAAAGTGAGGGGACACTACATAAGTGCAATATAATGTATTTATGTAGATATGTATGCAATGTGTAGAGTAGTTGTTGAGTGTTAGCATCTTGTGTACAGCTTTGTATCGTTTTCTCTACAATTGTGTGCCATTACTGTGTATATTGAGGCTATGTTTCTGCATTTGCATCCCCTTGAAATGTCATTGGACCGGGAAGATGAGGTCTTAATGTACATTTACTTTTATATACTACCCTTTCTACCATTACTTTTATGTATTCATCTAAATGTATCTACAGATCCTATTTAATCAGCTCTTACTGGGTTTAGTAAATATGATGCAGCAATAAAAAGCTATAATATAAAGACATACAGTGGGTATAAAAAGTGTACACACCCCTGTAAAATTCCAGGTTTGTGTGATGTAAAAGAATGAGACAAAGATAAATGTCAGAACTTTTTTCACCTTTAATGTGACCTATAATGTTAATGATTCAATTGAAAAACAAACTGAAATCTTCGAGAGGGGGCAAGAAAACCTAACAATAACCTAGTTGCATAAGTGTGCACACCCTCTTGTGATGTGTGTTCAGAATTAACCAATCACATTCATAATCATGTTAAATAGAAGTAATTACACACCTGCCATCATTTAAAGTAACTGATTAATCACAAATAAAGATAAGCTGTTCTAGTAGGCCTTTCCTGACATTTTCTTAGTTGCATCTCAGAGCAAAAGCCATGGTCCGCAGAGAGCTTCTAAAGCAACAGAGGGAACTCACTGTTGAAAGATATCAGTCAGGAGAAGGTTACAAAATAATTTCCAAAGCATTAGATATACCATCAATGTAATAAACATCAACAACAGAGATATTACCAAGAACTGGACATCCCTCCAAAATTGATGAAAAGACAAGAAGAAAACTGGTCAGGGAGGCTTTCAAGAGGCCTACAGCAACATTAAAGGAACTGCAGGAAGTACTGGCTGTGACAACAATGTCCCGTATTCTTCATATGAATGGGCTATGGGGTAGGGTGGCAAAACAGAAGACTTTTCTTACAGATAAAAACATCAAAGTTTGCAAAAATTAACATCAAGTCTACCAAATGCATGTGGGAAAACGTGTTATGGTCTGATGAAACCAAGGTTGAACTTTTTGGCCATAATTCCAAAAGGTATGTTTGGCGCAAAAACAACACTGCACATCAACCAAAGAACACCATACCCACAGTCATGGTAGCACAGCATCATGCTTTGGGGCTGTTTATCTTCAGCTGGAACCGGGGCCTTAGTCAGGGTGGAAGGAATTATGAACAGTTCCAAAGGCAATTTTGGCACAAAACCTTCAGGCAGAAAGCTGAAGATGAAGAGGAATTCACCTTTCAGCACGACAACGACCCAAAGCACACACCCAAATCCACAAAAGCATGGTTTCACCAGAAGAAGATTAACGTTTTGGAATGGCCCAGGCAGAGCCAAGACCTGAATCCAATTAAACATCTGTGGGGTGATCTGAAGAAGGCTTTGCACAGGCGATGTCCATGTTTGCAAAGAAGAGTGCCATGCTAATAGACCCCTACCCAAAAAGACTGCGTACTGTAATAAAATCAAAAGGTGCTTCAACAAAGTATTAGTTTAAGGATGTGCACACTTATGCAACCAGGTTATTATTTAATTTTTTTTTCCCCCTCCTCGAAGATTTCAGTTTGGTTTTCAGTTGAATTGTTTAACATTATAGGTCACAATAAAGATGGAAAAAGTTCTGACATGATTTACCTTCATCTCATTCTTTTACATCACAAAAACCTGGCATTTTAACAGGCGTGTGTAGACTTTATATCCACTGTACCAGGTCGCTATTTGTTATTATGTAGTTCTGTGCTGCATGCGGTGATTGGTGAAAGTAAAATGTTTCACAATGGAGCGGATTTAAAGCCTACCCGTGTGCAAAGGTCGTAAACAAAATGGTACAACTCAACAATAGAAGTTTTTTACACACACACACACACACACACACACACACACGATTCTTACTATTGACAAAACATTGTCATTATTGTGATTATGTAAAAAAAATGTCTTATTTCTTATTATAGCAAATGTATGCTAATATACTTAATGTCTCCTCACAGTCTGCTAGCTGTCCATTCTGTGTGCACGCTGACAATACATGTTGGTGGTTTTCTACACAGCCCAGGCTCTGTAAATGGTAACACAAAACCAGTGGTACAGGCTGCCCCAACAACACTATCCCAGCCCTGGCTATGCGCATACAACCTATGGCACTGAAGGAGATGGGTTTTTTGTTTGGAGCGTTGATTTTAAATATCACCAATCTTTCTCCAGCATTGTTAACTCCACCTTTAATGCCAAACTGCCAAACTGCCACACACACACACACACACACAAAACATGGAACAAGCAGTTCAGTGTCATTTTCAGTTTCATTATGTCCAATGTCAACTTAACACTGCATGTAGTCTCTTAAAACCTGTAGGCTACATCAGAACCATGGAAATAACAGTTACGCCAACAGTTTGAAATTGTCAACGGTCACATGGTTCATGGAGAGGCAAAACCTATGGCACAATAGTTCCAGGAAGTGCTTGGTTGGCAATTTGAATATACTGTATATAACTTCATTTTTTGGTAATTAGTAGTCAATAAATGCACAGATTTACATTTAAAATAGAATTTATAGGGTACTTTTAGTATTTAGGCTAATTTCCATGTACTATTTTGAGGCTCCTTTGCTGGGAAAAAACAGCCC
Source organism: Amblyopsis hoosieri (assembly GCA_027564755.1). NCBI lineage: Eukaryota > Metazoa > Chordata > Actinopteri > Percopsiformes > Amblyopsidae > Amblyopsis > Amblyopsis hoosieri. The sequence continues at coordinate 2,002,182 of JAODUE010000020.1, forward strand.
ATTGGAGTGAATGGAGATGGCGCGACTCTCTCTTTACATGGCTCTGGGCTACATCAAGTAGCATGGATATATTTGAGGTAATTCTAACAAAGTAATCTAATCAGTAATCTAAATAGTTACTACATTCATAAGCACACGTATGTGTAAGTATGTGTTGGGATGGGAATCTTATAAATATTTACTTAGCTAATTTGAATGTGGAAATTTTTATTTTAAAGAGATATTACTCTGGATTTGACATTACAGATTACCACTATACACAAGTTGTATTTTCATATTGAGTAATTGAAAAAACTAGAAAAACTTAATTACCCATAAATTCCTAGTTGTGAATTAAAGTTTGATATACAGCACACATAAAATCAAACAGCATTACAAAATGCACAAAAGATAACAAAAATATAAACAAGTGCATCTAAGCATACTTACATACTTAAAAATTAAGGTTGAAAAGTTTGATGAGGTAAAAAAACGCAATAGTAAGGAGCTCAGTATAGTTAAAAAAATATATTTCACAAATATATTTTGTAGTGTTTAATTTACATTTTTTTCAGCTCTGGACTGACCGCTAGTGCTGTGCCCAGATGATTCTTGCTAACTTCGAGCTCAAATCAAACAGTATCGCTCTGCGGTCCTCCACAGTGGCGCCTCACACATCGAAATGCACTAAGAAGCAAAGCGTAGTGCTACGGCTTTTTTGATATGAGCGGTGTTCTCAACTTTACCATTTTCAGAGCCAGGGCTGTGTAGAAGAACCAGAATTTATTTTCCAACAAGATGGTAAAATAGCGATAATTTGTTGAATTTTACAAAAAGTGTATTAGCATACATTTAGCTTGCTTGTAATTATACCTTTAATTACACACAAAGTAAAATAGTTCAAGCCTGTATTATCTTGATAAGGAAATGTACTACAACTGTCGGATTCCTCGTGTCAAGCCACTCCTGAAACAGAGGCAACGTCAGCGTCAACGTCTCCGTAGCCCAGCAAAAAATAACTTGTCTGTCGCTCAGTGGTCCAAGTTCTCTTTTCAGATGAAAGTAGATTTTGCATTTCATTTTGCAATAAAGGTCCCAGAGTCTGGAGGAAGAGTGGAGAGGCACAGAATCTAAGTTGCTTGAAGTCCAGTGTGAAGTTTCCACAATCAGTGATGATTTGGGAAGCCATGACTTCTTCTGGTGTTGGTCCACTGTGTTTCATCATGTCAAGAGTCAACTCAGCTGTCTACCAGGAAATTTCCGGGACCACACTGCCAAAACATTCCAATACCTGGTTCATTAACCATTAGATTACTGTGCTTGATTGGCCAACTTGCCTGACCTGAACCCCATAGAAAATGTATGAGGTATTGTCAAGAGGAAGGTGAGAGAAAAGACCCAACAATGCAGATGAGTTGAAGGCTGCTAACGAAGCAACCTGGGCTTCCATGACATCGCTGAAGTGCCGCAGGCTGATCGACTCAATTGCCAAGCCGCATAGATGTAATCCAAGCAAAAGGATCCCCGAGCAAGTACTGAGTGCTTGTACATGAACACACTTATTTAGAAGGCCAACATGTCAGTATTAAAATTCATTTTTTTCACTGGTCTTATGTCATATTAAAATATTCTGAGATACTGAATTTGGAGATTTCATGAGGCGTAAATACAGGCTTGAACTGTTTAACCTTGTGTGTAATTAATCCACGATATAAGAGTTTTACTTTGTCAATTGAAATAACCTTTTCCACAATATTTTAATTTACTGAGATGCACCGGTACATCCATGGTTTGTGATAGCACAGGAAGCCGACATTAATACGTAAAATTAAGCTTTGGAATTAATCAGTGACATGCTATAATGTATAGCCCATCACAATATCAAATTTTTTTTTTTTTTTTAAATCGCATCACTTATTAAAAAGTGTATATCGCGATATATTGAATATATAATTATAAATAATTGTCCAGCCCTATTTGAGAGCTGAAACAAGTCATGCCACTTCCGTATATTTGGCAGTCAAAGCCCACAGGTCTGCACGGCCGACGGACCAGTGCAAAAGTAGAATATGCTCACGTTGGCATAAGATACGGTGTAGGCTATGACGAAGGCTTGACAAAGAAGCATAAATTAGCTTTAAGGTAAATACACTTTTGTCAAATCTACTTTTGTCTTGATAGATCTAGATCTGATATATTTCTCCAGAATGACTGAGCAAAGTAAAGGCTGGAACATACTGGCAGTGTTGGGTGGTGCACAGACCGCCGCAAACTAGGCTTGTGCTCGTTGAGCAATACATAATCCACGCGACCTGAACTTGGCACCATAGCAATACTGTCCTAAAGGAAAAGTGGCATTATACAAAACAGTACGAACAGAAGAAGTTAGGGCTGGACAATAATTCAATATATACTGCGATATAAACGGTGATATGATTTTTGAACTCCTTTCCTGTATTTCGATAAGATATATACACATTTGTCACTGAATGATGGGCGCAGCAGTCAACTGACGGGGCTCTACAGTGCGACCATTTCACTCGCAAATGCGACTAAAAATCTGTGTGTGTAAACATGAAAAAAAATGTGGGCGCACTTTGTGCGAGTGACTTCTAGCCACTATGTTCGCAGCTCAAAAATGCGCAGTTGCTCATTGTTAACATAACTACACTCCATCTACAAGCGTAGAAAAGTGTGTTCAGCAGTTCGAATCGTGTCTCGGGCTGAACACAAACACACTCCCATAATAACCTACCTCGTCATCACAGCTAGCTAAAGCTAACAGGCAAGACACTAGCAAACTGGTGAAAAAATGCCGGCGAACGATTCATACTCGTATGCATTCACACCGCCGACGTATTCAACTCGCAAATCAATGATGAGCTGTCGCCAAGCTCTCTATTGTCCAAACTGCCAGCTCGGGAGTGGGCGTGTCCAGCAACTAGAACTGGCATGAGGTTTACAGTACAATTTGTCAAATCAAACGAACAAATAGTATGCAATGCTCATTACAAGTAGCCTAGAGTGCTGTAGCCTATGGGCCCGATCACACCAAGATGTGTCGCTTGAAACGCGTTGCTAGCAAAACCATTGTTTCCTATGGTACAGAGCGACTGACATGCACTTTTTTATGGCGCCGCGTTTCGCGTTTTTTTAGCGTTTTTTGACGCGCATAAAAGTTTAAATATTCCCAATTTTTTAGCGCAAGGTGCGGAGTCGCGCTCTTCGTCAATGTGACAGTTGGCCCAGGCAGCCGTTCTCTTTTACGCAGGTAGCCCATTTCTGTGTGATCGGGGGTTTATCAACGCGCTTTTGAAGCGGCTGCGCCTTTAGCGATGCGTCTCGTGTGATCGGGGCCTATAACGGGACTAAAGATGCTGTATGGCTGCAAGAGCTACAAATTGTAATTTCTTAGAAAGGTCATAGATATCAGTCTCCTATCAGTGAGTGTAATGACAAAATATGCACTGGTTGGCCCCTGTCTCTAATGTATTATAACTATATTTACATTTTTGACAAAACCCGAAATAATGATATCCAATCAGTCTCCTTTCACAGATTGGTAAAGCAAATCTACCTTGTCTGCCAATAACATGAATGCATGCACACTATTAGGGATGTCACGATACCAGAAATGTTGTAGTCGATACAAATACCAGTAAAATTCCACAGTTCTCGATACTCATTTCAATACCACGGGGCAAAAAAAAAAAAAGAAAATCACACACACACACACACACACACACTTAAATGAGGCTCTAACTCTTTATGTAGCCTAGCTAAGTACATTACCAGTTATTGAAAGCTCAGTATATCAAGCTCGTAACGTTGTAAGTCAAAGGTCATCTCTTCTGAGGCTGGTATGTGCCATGGGGGTGGCTACTTTAATACTAATGTCCGGTGCTCATTGAAATCTAAAGTCTGTGGCTTTGTGTGGCCCGCTCGGGGCTCCGAGGATGTACCACCAGGACCTCCGTAACTTTGTGACCGCACGAGAGTGCTTCTAGGGTGAGTAAACATTCACCTAGATCCCGGTCGGCGCTCAGAAGGTATCGGCAAGCGCGAGGCAATAAAGCGTCAGTTAAAATGCATTGTAGTAAATTACAGCTTACACACAGAATGTTTGCAAGGCAAATATGCAATGTATTCCTGCATATTTTATTTTGTTTCACTTTCGCCAGGTGATGCGTTTATCAATGAATCATTGATGTCAAATGACAATAGCGGAACTGTTTACTTTTTACTCAGCCGGTAAAATCTTTATAAGATGGATACTATGACTGGAAAGTTCGAAGGCACAATTTGCATAGCTTACAGTACTGGTTTTTGTGAATGTATTACTCCCTGATAGTACCGTCATGTTTTCAAGATTTTTGGCATCGACTTGGTACTGAATTATCGGTTCTCGTGACATCCCTACACACTATAACAGTTTTTCCAATGGCACTTGGCTAATCAATGGATGCAAAAAATAAATAAATAAATAAATAAATAATAATAATACAGTATTTTAGCTAGTTCTCGTTGCAACTCTCAAATCATACATACAGCGGCTTTAAAATAATGAGACCTTACCTTGTAAAATACGAAAAAGAACAGGTTTAACTCAATCAGTGGATCCTCATCAGTTTGGTGATTGCTGACTGCCACACAAGCTAGAATAGGAATCTAAGACGCAAACAGATTCACCTTCGCACACATGCGCGCGCGCACACACACACACACACACACACTCTAAGGAAGATAAGAAAGTGTTTCCTGTGGTGATAGTTAATCAGTGGTTAGGGAACCATAGCACTGTCTGGAACAGAGTTCCCCAATCCACTGTCCTGCGTGTTTTAAGATGTCTCCCTGCTCCAACACACCTGATTCAAAATAATGGATCATTAGAATCCTGATAATGAGCTAATGATTTGAAATCAGATGTGTTGGAGCAGAGAGACATCTAAAACAGCCTAGCGGTCCTAGAGGGCCACTGCAGGATGGGGGAACACTGGTCTGGAAGAACATGACTTTCCCTTGTTTATCTTGTGTAGCTGTGGCAATCCAATCCAATCCAATAAGTACTATCCCTGATTATCTACTCTCCAGCTCACAGTAATCCCTTTCTAAGATTTTAAAAGGCACCAACGACAGCAGTGAAGTAATGTACCCTTTGCCTGTATGTAGGGCTGCTCGATTTTGGGAAAAAGTAATAATCGTAATTATTTGGAAAATATTGAAATCACGATTATTTAATACGATTACTCATTGACTTTGGAAAGATGTTACATTTACTGCACCTACACAGTTAATTAAATGAATGGTGAAATCAACTTCAACTGTGTAATGTCTCTTAATACTTTTTATGTTGATACTGTATTTCACTTTCACCCTGTAATGGATGAAAGTGAGCAATGCGCCTGCCATTCAGAACACAAGACAAAATATCAGTTTACTCTCAAAATGTAATATATTGTTTCTGTAATTGTTAGGAACTAAAATTGAAATCATGATTTAAATTTGATTGATTGCACAGCCATACATACATACATACACACACACAATCTACAGTACATATTATAGAAGTTACATCACGCAAATTTTAATGAAACTGAAAACTGCAGTTAACATTTAATATATGTTGTACCGCCAGTAACATTTCAATACGGCTAAAATTGCTAAAAAGCTAAACAGCATTTTGGAAGAAGATGGGGATGGCGGTCTTCAACTGAAATTCCTCATCCTAAACTGAATAGCATTTTCAGGACTTCCTTTCAGATCCATATAACTGAAAATGTACTTAATATTGTGTGTGAATATTAACTCTCCTATAAAATAAAGAATGATTAAAGATACAATGCACTATTGTACAAGGTCGTGACTTATTGTAGTATTATCTTTTTTTTTATGCATGAATTATTATACACTTGTTGTATGGGGTATCCACCATGTCAGTTTGACTCTGGGAATGTCCCTTATTTAAGGAAACAAGATTACAGGCTTGGAGAAAAGTAAGACCACATGAAGGGTTTAACGCTTGAAGAGAGTCTAAGAAATGCTACTTTGGTTATATACCAGAACGCCTCTCCTGTTTGTTTTCATATTACTATAACTCAGCTTTTGTTCAATCTAGGAGGTTTGATATGTTGTATAACTCGTCATCTATAACAATTAATAAACGGTAAATGAGCAAGCAACATTTATCAGACATTGCACTACTAGAGCAACAAAATTAAACATCAGTGAATGTCGATATTAAATAGATCCATTATGCAATAGTTTTTAAGAGTGATAATTGAAATCTAGTTTGAAAGGTGGTATTATTAAATGATATGCAAAACGTGTGAATCATGTGAATCAACACTAAATAGTGTTACAGTTTTCAGGTTATGATTTACAATTCTAATTTACACATCCACTTAGGAAGCAATGTTATGAATGAAATGAGGTATGTTGTGACACAATACATGAATGGAAACTCCTGACACTAGAAACCATAGCTAGAGACGCATAGCTCGCTAAAATTAGCTAAAATATATAAAAGAGTTTTATGGGCTAGAATAACTATCAAACGCACAATGGAATAACAAGCTAAATAAACGTGTCGGTAAAGTGAACACATGCAATAATTTATTTATAATTATAAAGTTTACATATTATATGTACAGGTGAGTGTGTCATATACGGGCACTAGAGGGGAAAATATGTTGATGGGTTTGTCAGTAGACTCCTTGAGAGGAGTGGCTAAATTAGCCTGCTAGCTAAAGCTTCTGGACAGCCATGACTAGCCTTGGCGATAAAACTAGCAAAAGCTTGGCTGCTCACATAAGTCACAAACAGTAGTCAATGGATTTGACTCTTACCAAAGCTGTGATCGCTGTAGAAGTAAACGTGACACTACAGAGACACAAATCTGATGGATGTGGCGGCCAGATTAGACCGAAGACCGTGAAAAAAGAACGAATGCAATGCTCACTGGCTGTGGAGGTCTTTACCAGGTGCTTCCATGTCTGTTTACCAGACTGCATTCTGGGACACAAACGTCACCGTGCCAGCCTGGGACACAAGCACATTTATTTTAGAAAATATATTTTCATGGTTTCAGAAATAATAGGGAAAAGGGATAAAACAATCTTACCAATCGCTCTGGAACTACAAAATGAAAAAGAATGAGAAACAATCTGTATTACTTTGTATGATCAATAAGGGCACGCTGGAGTTTTTGGCCAATGACAGATTTCAGGGGCGGGCAAGTTGTCCGTTTCCTGTTCCTGTTCATTTAATAAAGTTGTTTTTATGAGTGTTTGTATAATAGACGTACTACAAAAATGGGAGCTGTAACTGATGGTAAATGTTTATCTGATCCATATTCTTACTTTGATATTAACGCGGAACAATATACAGTACAGTACAGCAGAGAGGGCAACGCATAACTAATAGTAACCTAGCTTTTACCGTATAGTGAACATATATAAATATATTTGGGTGTTTGTCAATTAGCTAACGCTAGCTAACCCACCGAGTGTTATGTTACTGATACAATACATGTTTTGCCTTCACGCTAGACGAAGTTATTAGGAAACGTCTCCTCATTGATGGGGACGGCGCTGGTGATGACCGACGCATTAATGTACTGCTAAAGACTTTCACCAAATGGTGCAACTCGCCCAGTACACCGGATGAAGCGTACGTTCACTTTAAACACGTTTCACTAATTGTTAATACATTCCTGTTTTAATTCAACTAATTGTTAATGCATTCCTCGTTTAAAGCTGTTGGTAATACTCAGTTGAACTCAGCAGAATAATGATTTTCTTCTGCAGGTTTACCGAGTACCAGAGGATGTTGCAAACATTATCCCAGTGTGAATTCTCCATGGGGAAGACCTTGATGGTTTATGACATGAACCTCCAGGAAATGGAAAATTATGAGAAAATATACTCCAACATTGGTATACAATTATGATTTTCAAATATCTCTATTGGTTATGTTCAAATGTTACCCTTTGTGTTTTTGTTGTATTTTATACATGAACAGTAGAGATGTTCTCTTTTAGTGTATATTCACTTTATATTATATTTGGAAATACCTATGTAATATAATTTAATTTAAAAAATGTGTGTTAAGTTATCATTCTGTGATTTGTCCTATTTACACTATTCCCTTTTCCTTTTTTAGAACAAAATATCACATCTGCACACGAGAAAATATCCGAGTGCAAAAAGGAGATTCAAAGAGCCAAGAGAATACGAAAGAATCGCCAAGGTGAGTCCTTAAATCTATTCAGTCCTATAGTGAAGTAATAAATATTTTGAATATAATACGATATTTTTTTAATTTGCCACTAGTATATCTTTAAGAAACAAGTTGTCATTAGTATTTATTTGTACAATCAATTTAAACATTTTATTGTATTTTTTAATCTGATTCTTTAACCATTGTTATTAATGTTGTTATTCTGTATTTGTTTATGGGAATCACGATTGTGCATGTATTCCCTCTGTAAAGCACTTTGAGCTGCAATTCTGTATGAAAAGTGCTATAATAATAATAAATACTGGCAAAAGTGGCAGTACAAATAAACTATCACATAGATTTAACACCTTTTCTATTTTTGAAAATGTCACACTGTTTATGACTAGCATATTGTTATACATTATTCTTGGTGTGTGTTTTGTCTTAACTTATTTCCTTTTGCAGAATATGATGCATTGGCCAAAGTTATCCAGCAACACCCTGACCGGCATGAAACCTTAAAGTAAGATGGACAATGATTTTGTTGAGCCAATCCCATATTTAATAAATGACACTTGAAACGACTGCAATGACATCTGGGTGATTATGTTTATCTTTTCTGTCTGACAGACAGTTGGAGGCACTTGACAAAGAACTCCAGCATCTGTCACAAATCAAGGAGAGTGCGGATGCAAAGGTATTTGTGCTATTTACTGTCTGATCTTAATTTAAAAAAATGTACTGGGATATTTTCATATTTTGTTTAACTTTATTATTATTTATAGTTGGAATTGAGAAAGAAGCAGTTTCATGTCCTGCTTAGTACCATACAAGAACTACAGCAGACACTGGAGAGTGAGTAAACGAGTGCCTCTACAGTACATATCACATAATATAACTGGTGTGTGTGAAATGATATAACCTCAATAGCATTATATAATGTCATCAGAAGCTGTTTATGACAAGACCCTTTCTCGGGCCACTTCCCAGGTGCCTCAAACAATTACAGGAGCGTTCCACTAATCTGCCCTTTGAGCCTTTCTGTTAACATTGCAGTGCAGCCTTTGCTCTTCGATCACAACATCAATTCTGATTATTTAAAAAAGTATATATTTCTCCAGCAGAACCACATTAGAATATTAAACCAGAGATGTTCTAGATAATTATATGATTTATTCAAAGTTGAGTTTGCAGTACATTTTTGTTATAAAGTTGCTCACATGTGATTAAATTGCTTCATGTAAAATGTAATTGAGCAAATAGATTAATTAATATAATGCCGTTCGTATTCTTCCATCACTCATGTCGCGTTGTCGCGATGAGATCCATCCAATAGTGTTTCAGGTCTGCTCAGGTATACCTACCCCAGAGTAGGTACTTGTTTCTCCCTTGAAAATATTGCAGGTCCTACAGGGGTGGTTCCTGCAGTGGATAAACTAATGTTCCCATTTAATTGAAATCATTGCTGTGACTGCAACTTAAAAGTCACAGTGATTGTCCAGGTAAGGTTGTGTGTAGTACTTAATCAATAGACCCACATACAGACAACGTGCTTGTATGTGGTTATCTTAATCCACATATTAAGAATAATATGATGCTTTAGATTGACTACGACGAAAACGGTCAAAAATTGTGCGTTCATCTTTGCCACCATTCGCCAGACCTGTACTGGAGAGCTCCCACTAATGCTTTACTACAGCACATATGCCACCTAGTGGTCAAAGACAATTACAACCATACATAATGGCTGTAACAGCCATGTATGTATATTATATTCATTTATATCTGGAATAGGTTTAATATTACACTGGGGATGCCTATAAAGTAATGACAATAAGGAACGTTGTGCTTTTCTTTATCTAGATGATGAAAAGTTGGAGAATGATGAAAACAGTCAGGAAATCCTCGCAGAGAATGGGGAATAAACACAACTTCTTTGTGACCTATTGTAATTTCTTGTGCTTTTTTTTCTTTTATTTTTTCTTCATTTTTTAAAATATAAAATAAAAAGGTACTAATTGACCCATTTGTCTTTTTTGGTCTCATCCTGTTGCAGTATTATATTGACCTTTGGCTGATGCTAGAAATATGAATGCTACAATAGTCCCATCTGGAGAAAATACATGTTTTACTATACAGATTAGGCTAGTAGGATTTTTTTTTCTCACTTGCCTTAGTGTCAAAGTCCTGGGGAAAAAATATAAAACAAGTAGATAAATACTACATATGTGTATAATATGTTGAGTGGCCTTTTATTGTGGCCAGCCTAAGGCACACCTGTACAGTACTTATGCTGTCTGATCTGCATCTTGATGTGACCCACTTCTAAGAACGTATTAGATCATTGAGTTTAGCTCATGATGAATGGGGACAAAAACAAAAGTGTTGTGTTTATAATTTTGTTAAGTGTATATCTGTCAACATGTGTCACTAACTGCAATAGAAAAAGACTAAGTTAAAATCATTAAAATAATCTGACCTGTATTTCAGTGCCTCCCCAACACAACTGAGGTACTCATGTGTCTTCTGAAGCACCTAGGCATTTTGAGGCTAATGTGACTCTATATAAATAAAGTCTTTTAATTTCATTGTATTGTTGTGTTACATGTCACGTGCATGATGTCCAGTAGTCTTGCTGACTGACTAAGCACATCTACACATCATCTCAAAATCAACCTTGACAAAACCGAGCTACTCCACCTCCTGGCAAAAAACACTCCCCAAGAGGACCTGTCCATCACCCTTGATCACACCAGTGTCCTCCACATGTATCTCCAGAGATCTCCAGAGATGCATGTGATAAAGTAGATACTGTCATTTTTGTAGAATCCAACATTTTTGGTTTTGGGTTGAATCCTAATTTCATCCAATTAAATGAATGTATACTAAATTTGCAGTAATATCATTTATACAACAATCCTTTTAATGAAGAACATCACAGATATACAGTATATTTAAATAAAAAAGCGGTGTTAGTTGTTCTATGTTTGGAGGTATCTAAAAAAAACTAAGGCTTTTTTTGGGTAATGTTTTCTACTATATAGCATAATGTCATTTATTTGCGATTTGCTATTTGTATTACAAATAAGAAATGCTAAGCCGAGTGATAAAATGCACTAAATGATTTGGATTCAACGTCATTATATCGCCATCTCCCTTAAGATATGTCGCCCCCAGGTGGTGATCTCACAGATTACACAGTTGGTTAGGAAATAGGCGCAGGTGCGGCAAATTGAACGCATTACAGGAAATTAAGATACGCGGAGGTTGATTGGTAGTTTTATCACTCCGTTGATGGCTGTAGGCGTACAAATATAGGTATCTCAGCATACTGGTTATTGATGCTTTAGCCTGATCTGAAGTGTCACGCTATAACAGAATGGTACGCAAACGAACTTCAATTAGATCTGCAGTTTACCTGACTGTAACGTGTATTTTAATATACCTGACGTCTGTCACTGAATGTGAGCTCTCTAGGGACACTGACAGTAATGGAACAAAAGTTACACGTGCAACAGGTGTAGACCTACAAGAAGGGAAGATTTTGTTTGGTATTGTGGTGGACCAAGGAGGTGCAAAGCCAAATGTTTTTGAAAATGCTGAGACTGCATTCAATGCACAGACAGAAGATGGATCTTACCAAGCAGACTCCACAGGTAAGAACTAGGCTAGTAAATGGGGAAACAGAACAAACTGAATATGTATGCTGCTCTTGTTAAAATGTATTTTTGGTGTGTTTGTTCCTGTTCTAGGCTGGTCAACTGGACAAATACCTGGCAGTTTAAAGGCTGCATGGATGCGCATGGCACTCTCATTACACTGTGGTAGGGACCGAATGAGGTTCAGAGCAGTAGGACCAGGGGTGTCGCAGTTTCTGCTCGATCGAGGTATAGTACAGGCACATTTCATTAGATATATCCTTCAGAAACTGATTGTATCCAGACTGGAGTAGTCTATGCTAGCAGACATGCATGTTTTCAGGCTAATCTTTGCTTCTGCAGGAAGCTCTCCACTACCACTTAACCAGATCCCTACATTTTGTGGGAACTCTCTACAGAGGAACTTGGGGCTTGTTATAGTGATTGCATATGATTGCTGCCTTGTACACGAGGTGAGATGTGCTGTAATCTGTATAGTAAACATTTATGGAATTACAGTAAATGTCATTTATACCTTTTTGTTTTGAGAATCTTAAAATTACCTCTTCTCCTATTCCAGAGTGGAAGCTACTTCATGCCAATGCGCTGGCAGGGAATTCCAATATCTCTCCTATGCCCCAAACCTACACTAACTCCATCACCTCCCTGTGGCCAACTGCCACATGATCCACCTGTTTGCCCTCCTTATTATCCTGTAGACCCTATGCCACCAGTGCAACCTCCCTATGGTCAACTGCCATATTATCCCTTTCCATACGATCCTGTAGACCAGCACCAACTACACCACCAGTGAGACCTCCCTATGGTCAACTGCCATATTATCCCTTTCCACAGTATAAAGTATGACTGACTACTGCTAATCTATTGCCAATTACAGAACCTCCTGATGTTCAGCCACTATGTCTTACCATTTATGTAATCTTATTTTTCACAATAACCTTTTCCCAGAACACAAGCCAGTGATGACAACTTGTTGCTTTGTATTTTGTTCCTGTAATAGTCTGTCTAGCAAAATTAAATGTCTTGCTATTCTGTGGATTGTTATTAATCATCCCATTTCAAAATGATGCTTTGGTGTTTTTCATTTATTTATAGAATTCAGAATTTCTTGTAATGACAGACAAGGGTCAAGTGTTTTGTACATTTAGTTAGATTTGTTCCTGTAGACCTGAACAAATATCGAGTGTCTGCAGAAAGCATTTGTGCTCTGCCTTTCTGTGTATTATCAAACACTGGACTTAAGTTTAGTCCCAGACATTCAAAATCTTTTTGTGAAACACTTAAAGCAGTCAATGACATCTTGCATTCCAGTGGTCCTACAAAGTTGATAACAGTTCTAGAGGACAAAATACACAGGGCTTGGATAAAAAGGCTAACTATTACAGGCGTCCAAGTTATATTAAAGTGACTGTCATGTGGGATTGCAGGATGTATTCCATAGTCAAATGCCAAGCAGTTAAACAAACAGGCCCCAGAGGTGGCGGATGTGTAAACTGAGTAGGTCAGATGTATTGACAGGCAATCTGACTAATCAGAAGGCCGAGATGTTGCTATGCGCTGCAGTGTGTCATCTAAATAAGAATCACTTCAACTTGAATCACTATCTACATCAAATATGTTAACTTTTATCACCTGCGACAACGTCGAAAGGATGTTATGGGACATGTAGACAACATATACAGCAGATATAGACAGACTGGATGTAGTCTACAGATGTTAACATTTCCTGAAGCCATGCAGGAAAACTCAACTATGGCTATGGATTTGTATGCAGAATCACGGGACAGCCAAACACATTTTTTATAAGCTAATATAATTACTATACTGTATTTGTTTTACATTGTAAGAGTTGTCAATTGTAACCAGGAGAATGTAGTAGCTGTAGTAGTAGGAAGAGACATGTTGCTGGCTGACCCTCCATATAACGCACATCTTCCAGAATGTCCATCAAACAGATCAGTGGTAGCTGAGATAGTGACTGTCAATATGGTAGACTATATCATACGCATGATTGTATATTTTTATACAACCATCCATTTCATAAAATACATATAAAAGATAACGTATGAAAAAACATTCTTGTGCTTTGTTCTATCATGGGTGGAGGTATCTAAACAAAAAAGGCTTTTGAGGAAATGTGTTCCTCTATATTGCATAATTTCATTTGCGAAATGAATCTCTCTTTGTATGAGAAATAAGAAATGCATATGCACAGACGATTGATAAAATGCAATAAATGATTTCGAATCAACATTATTATATCCACATCTCCCTGGAGCTATGTCGCCCCCAGGTGGTGATCTCACAGATTACACAGTTGGCTAGAAAATAGGCGCACGTGCGCCAAATTGAGCATTTCGGGAAATTAATATACGTGGAGGTTGATTGGCCAGTTTTAAGATACGCGGAGGTTGATTGGTCATTTTATCACTCCGTTGATGGCTTTAGGCGTACAAATATAGGTATCTCAACATAATGGTTATTGATGCTTTAGCATTATCTGCAGTGTCAGCTGAAACAGAATGGTACGCAAACGAACGTCAATTAGACCTGCAGTTTACCTGACTGTAACGTTTATTTTAATATACCTGACGTCTGTCACTGAATGTGAGCTCTTTAGGGACACCGACAGTAATGGAACAAAAGTTACACGTGCAACAGGTGTAGACCTACAAGAAGGGAAGATTTTGTTTGGTATTGTGGTGGACCAAGTAGGCACGAAGCTGAATGTCTTGGAAAATGCTGAGACTGCATTCAATGCACCAACAGATGTATCTTACCAAGCAGACTCTACAGGTAAGAACTAGGCTAGTAAATGGGGAAAACAGAACAAACTAAATATGTAGGCTGCTCTTGTTAAAATTTATTAATTTTGCTGTGTTGGTTCCTGTTCTAGGCTGGTCAACTGGACAGATGCCTGACAGTTTAAAGGCTGCATGGATGCGCATGACACTCTCATTACACTGTGGTAGGGACCGAATGAGGTTCAGAGCAGTAGGACCAGGGGTGTCGCAGTTTCTGCTCGATCGAGGTAGAGTACAGGCACATTTCATTAGCTAGTCTCGTTCAGAAACTGAGTGTATTCAGAGTGGAGGAGACTATGCTAGCGGACACGCATGTTTTCAGGCTAATCTTTGCTTCTACAGGAAGCTCTCCACTACCACTTAACCAGATCCCTACATCTTGTGGGAACTCTCTACAGAGGAACTTGGGGCTTGTTATAGTGATTGCATATGATTGCTGCCTTGTACATGAGGTGAGATGTGCTGTAATCTGTATAGTAAAACCTTATGGAATTACAATAGTATGCTACAGTAAATGTCATTCATACCTTGGTTTTGAGAATCTTAAAATGACCTCTTCTCCTATTCCAGAGTGGAAGTTACTTCATGCCAATGCGCTGGCAGGGAATGCCAATATCTCTTCTATGCCCCAAACCTACAGGAACTCCATCACCTCCCTGTGGCCAACTGCCACGTTATCCGCCTGTTTTCCCTCCTTATTATCCTGTAGACCCTATGCCACCAGTGCAACCTCCCTATGGTCAACTGCCATATTATCCCTTTTCATACGTTTCTGTAGACCCAGTACCAACTACACCACCAGTGCAACCTCCCTATGGTCAACTGCCATATTATCCCGTTCCACAGTATAACGTATACTGACTACTGCTAATCTGTTGCCTACTACAGAACCTCCTGATGTTCAGTTACCATATGTCCTACCATTTATGTAGTCTTATTTCTCACCATAACCTTTTCCCGGACTACAAGCCAGGGATGACAACTTGTTGCTTTGTATTTTGTTCCTGTAAGTCTGTCTAGCAAAATTAAATGTCTATATTTTATGAGATTCTTGTGTCTGTATTCAACACATTTCAAAATGATGCTATGGTGTTTTGCATTTGTTTATGGAATTAATGAAAATTCAGAATTCTCATTGTAATGGCAGACGGGGGTCTAGTGTTCAGTATGTTTAGTTACATTTGTTCCTGTAGACTTGAACCAATATCGAGTGTCTGCAGAAAGCATTCGTGCTTTGCCTTTCTGTGTATTATCAAACACTGGACTTCAATTTAATCCCAGATGTTCAAAATCTCTGTTTGTGAAACGCTTAAAGCACTAAATGACACCTTGCATTCCATTGGTCCCACAAAGGTGCTAATACAGTTCTAGATGACAAAATAGGCAGGGCTTGGATAACAATGCTAACTATTACAGGCATCGTTAAGGTGACTGTCGTGTGGGATTGCAGGATGTATTCCATAATCAAATGCCAAGCAGTTAAACGAACAGGCCCCTGAGGTGTATGTGTAAACTGAGTAGGTCAGATATATTGCCGGAGTTTGACAGGCAATCTGACTAATCAGAAGGCCGAGATGTTGCTATGTGCTGCAGTGTCATACAAATCACTTAAACTGGAATTACTGCATCAAATATGTTAACTTTTATCTTATTACCTCCGACAATGTCGAAAGGATGTTATGGGACATGTAGACAACATATACAGCAGATATAGACAGACTGGATGTAGCCTACAGATGTTTCCATTTCCTGAAGCCATGCGGAAAAACTCAAATATGCTATGGATTTGATTGCAGAATCATGGGACAGCCAAACACATTCTTTTATAAGCTAATATAATTACTATACTGTATTTGTTTTACATTGTAAGAGTTGTCAATTGTAACCAGGAGAATGTAGTAGCTGTAGTAGTAGGAAGAGACATGTTGCTGGCTGACCCTCCATATAATGCACATCTTCCAGAATGTCCATCAAACACATCAGTGGAAGCTGAGATAGTGACTGTCAATATGTTAGACTATATCATACGCATGGTTGTATATTTTTATACAACCATCCATTTAATAAAATACATATCAAAGATAATGAATTAAAAAATAACATGCTTGTGCTTTGTTCTACCTTGAGTGGAGGTATCTAAACAAAAAATGCTTTTGTGGAAATGTGTTCCTCTATATTGCATAATTTCATTTGCGAATCGAATCTCTCTTTGTATAAGAAATAAGAAATGCATATGGACAGCCGAGTGATAAAATGCTATAAATTATTTCGATTCAACAATATAATATCCACATCTCCCTGGAGCTATGTCGCCCCCAGGTGGTGATCTCATAGATTACACAGTTGGCAAGAAATATGCGCAGCTGCGCCAAATTGAACGCATTGCAGGGAATTAAGATACGCGGAGGTTGGTTGGTCGTTTTATCACTCCGTTGATGGCTGTAGGCGTACAAATATAGGTATCTCAACATACTAGTTATTGACGCTTTAGCATTATCTGCAGTGTCACGCTATAACATAATGGTACGCAAACGAACGTTAATTAGACCTGCAGTTTTCCTGAATGTAACGTGTATTTTAATATACCTGACGTCCGTCACTGAATGTGAGCTTTTTAGGGACACCGACAGTAATGGAACAAAAGTTACACGTGCAACAGGTGTAGACCTACAAGAAGGGAAGATTTTGTTTGGTATTGTGGTGGACCAAGTAGGCACAAAGCTGAATGTCTTGGAAAATGCTGAGACTGCATTCAATGCACAGACAGAAGATGGATCTTACCAAGCAGACTCCACAGGTAAGGACTAGGCTAGTAAACGGAAAACAGAACAAACTGAATATGTAGGCTGCTCTTGTTAAAATGTATTAATTTTGCTGCGTTGGTTCCTGTTCTAGGCTGGTCAACCGGACAGATGCCTGACAGTTTAAAGGCTGCATGGATGCGCATGGCACTCTCCTTACACTGTGGTAGGGACCGAATGAGGTTCAGAGCAGTAGGACCAGGGGTGTCGCAGTTTCTGTTTGATCGAGGTAGCGTACAGGCACATTTCATTAGCTAGTCTCCTTCAGAAACTGAGTGTATCCAGACTGGAGTAGTCTATGCCAGCGGACATGCATGTTTTCAGGCTGATCTTTACTTCTACAGGAAGCTCTCCACTACCACTTAACCAGATCCCTACATCTTGTGGGAACTCTCTACAGATGAACTTGGGGCTTGTTATAGTGATTGCATATGATTGCTGCCTTGTACACGAGGTGAGATGTGCTGTAATCTGTATAGTAAAACCTTATGGAATTACAGTAGTATGCTACAGTTAATGTCAAAACCTTTGTTTTGAGAATCTTAAAATGACTTCTTCTCCTATTCCAGAGTGGAAGCTACTTCATGCCAATGCGCTGGCAGGGAATTCCAATATCTCTTCTATGCCTCAAACCTACAGAAACTCCATCACCTCCCTGTGGCCAACTGCCACGTTATCCACCCTTTTTCCCTCCATATGTTCCTGTAGACCCTATGCCACCAGGGCAACCTCCATATGGTCAACTGCCATATTATCCCTTTCCATATGTTCCTGTAGACCCAGTACCAACTACACCACCAGTGCAACCTCCCTATGGTCAACTGCCATATTATCCCTTTCCACAGTATAAAGTATACTGACCACTGCTAATCTATTGCCTACTACAGAACCTCCTGATGTTCAGCCTCTGTATTTTCTCACCATAACCTTCTCAAAGAACACAAGCCAGGGGTGACCACTTGTTTATTTTTTTTCCTGTATGGCTGTCTAGCTAAATTAAATGTCTTGCTAATTTATGTGGATTATTGTGTCATAAATCATCCCATTTCAAAATGAATCTTTGGCAGCGTTTTGCATTTACTCATGGAATTAAAACTTCAGAATACCTCATTGTAATGGCAGACAAGGGTCTAGTGTGTTTTGTACTTGGTTACATTTCATCCAGTAGACTTAAACCAATATTAAGTGTCTGTCTGCTGAAAGTATTTGTGCTTTGCCTTTCTGTGTATTAATCTCAGATATTCATTGTGTGCATAATAGTGATAGTTTAAAGCACAAAATGCACAGGTCTTGGGTTTAAAATGCTAACTATTACAAGGAATGTCATAAAGGTGACTGTCACGTGAGGTTGCATGATGCATACTGTAGTTGACTGCATAGCAGTTAAAAGGACAGGCTCCTGAGGTGGCGGGTGTGTATAACTGAGTAGGTCAGATATACCATGGGTTCCAGGTTGTGGAGTGTGTTAAATTTGGAGACCTCAATGTAATCTGGTCTTGCATTGGGAGCGAGTGATGTGATTGTGGTATGATCTGGTCAAACTGAAGATTCTCGCTGCAGAGTTCTGTACCCTTTGGGGTCTGATTAGTTTGGAGATACTCCTGAGAAGAGTAGTCTAGACGGAGTGTTTCAGTGTGAAAGAAGGGTTGTATTGTCCCGGTGACACCAAGGCATTTAACTTTTGAATATGTGACTCTAGAATCCAGTGAAATTTAGGTTTTGCTATTTGGAACCAATAAGGATGACCACCTTGTTGCTGGAGAATTTGAGGAGGTTCATATTCATCGTGCTCCTGATGGCTGGAAGGCAATTTATTCGGGCTATGGGAGGGAGTGAGTCTGAGGGTTTTGTGGAGAGTAGGGATGTAGAGAGATGCCTTTATCATTACAAGATTAACAGTGGCACACAAACATACATAAAACACAAAAAGTAAGCACATTTGTGTTAGGTAGATTTCTTTGTTGTTCCAATGCTTTTTGGCAATACATCTTATTTAATTGTAAAACCTGATTATTTTCCATTTATATGGTGCCACATTTGTAAGGAACATGTATTTGTGGGATGACAAGCAAGTATGTGGGTTGCGCCCCTGAAAGATTTGCCAAATCGTCTCTCACAATGCTGAACAGCCTTTCTTTGCTGTTGACTATTGTTTTGTGATGTTTGGTAGATTGGATGATTGAAGTCTGAAGAAACAAGACATATTTGTAGTTTAACAATGTATTAATTTAACCATACACAGCCTGGCACCTTCTCATGCTGGTCACCAGCCTGGGCCTTATTTCAGAAAGCAGGTTTAACCAACTCTGAAACTAACCCTACAATCTGAGTTGGCCTACTCTGAGATGGAAAACTCAAGAGTTTTCAGTTAGTTTAGTCATCTCGGAGTATGCTTGCTCTTGAGTTAAGCGCGTGCATGACAACTATACAAAGCCATTATCAATTGAGCTCAGATTCTCTTGGCGACTGCCAAGAAAGAAAAATAAAGCTTAACATGCTTAATAGCAGAAAATGTTCATGCTGTGTTCAGCCTGTGGAAAGTTACTGAGGAAAAGTATACAATGGAGCAAGCAAACATCTCTCTCTTTCAAAAGCAAGTCTAAAAAGTAGTGACTACACTAAGCCCCGCCCCCTTCCCCAGAAAACTCCTCCCTTCCACTGAAAAACCTAACCTGCTAGTGAGCAGATTAGGTTCACAGAGTCAGTTACCATGGTAACTTTCCCTGAGTTTCTGTCATTTCAGGGTCAACAAACTTATTTTCACTATACCCACTTGCTGAAATAGGGCCCTGGTCACACACTGCTGTGGGATGAGATACATTCAATATCTATACTGTCCATACAACCTCAATATAGATACAATACAGTAGATATATTACTGCAATTAATCTCTGCTAGATCATATTTAACAATGGAAGTGTCATCCACTATAATTAAAGATAGAAGAAGCATCAATCATGCTTATCTAGGAAAATTTTAAATAAAACAAATTGTAGGGCACTTCCTACAACTGGCTGTGGGACTCTGCTTACTGTACTGTACTGTATGGCTGGCTGTGGGACTCTACCTACTGTTTGACTGGCTATGTGCCTCATACAGCTGACTGCAGGCGTCTACCTACTGTTTGACTGGCTATGTGCCTCATACAGCTGACTGCAGGCGTCTACCTACTGTTTGACTGGCTTTGGGACTCTACCTACTGTATGGCTGGCTGTGGGGTTCATGAGAGTACAGTAAGACAGATGAAAGTATCTCAGGTGATCTAATAGATCTGGGGAACAAATAGTGGACTTCATTTATTGTCCTCCTAGAAGTCTGTTGTGATATGAAGATAGTAAATTGCATAAATTATTAGTAGATATAAGGGCTTATCTTTAATAATAACTCTAATTAATATAGATCATAAGGTCAGCCAGCCATTCGAAACCACCACAGCTCAAAGTGTTTTACAATTCATGAAATTAATGAACATTTAACAATACAAAAAAGGAAAAGCACATTAAGGGTTACAGGGAACCAATAGAGGAAGCATGGAGCCAGATGGTGGCCATTGGCTGATTATACATTGCAATAGTCAAGTCTTGAACAATGTAATCTTAACTTTATAAAGAACAGAATTTGTATTATTTTGGAGATGGTTCACATTGGTGGAACAATAACCTATTGAGGAGTCTTGGGGGCCGAAAAACAATTGAAAACAAGATAATGAAATGTTAGTGCCATCCAACAAATATTTCTCCACAAATAAATTAAATATTGCTACATCACCTTGCTCTAACAATAAAAAAATGTTAATTAAATTTGATGCGTGATAAATAGCCTATTCCAAATTTTTCTTTTGAAAAACCTCCCTGAAAAATAGCAGCAGTGTGAAAATGTCAAGGAGAAACGTCTGAATATGAAGTAGTAGATATACAGTCAGTGTTGTAGTACTCGAGACCACTTTTTTAAGGTCTTGGTCTCGTCTCGGACTCGACCGCATTTTTATTCGGTCTTGTCTCGGCCTCGGACCAAGAGGTCTCGGGATTTTACTTCGAGACCGGTCAAGACCACAACTGCGGGAATGTAATTATTGCCGCCCGAGGTAGAGGTAAATCCTTCCTTATATTTGTAATGTTTGACTTCACGTTTTTCCACTGAGCTGGCCGCAACTGCAGCGCATCACGCTGTCTCTGTGTGTTTGTCAGACTGGGCCAAACTAATACTCAATGTTGAGGGAGAGATACGAGTGGCGCCTCCCATCTTGAACTGATATGTAATTTAATAGGCTTTGTACAATATTTCATATTCCCCTAAAGGTCTGATAGATTCACCCCAGCTGTTTTTTAATG
>JAODUE010000020.1:2024072-2050483 GCA_027564755.1 Amblyopsis hoosieri
AGCTATAAACACGACGCTGATTGGAAAACCACGCCCGTGTAGCTATAAACACGACGCTGATTGGAAAACCACGCCCATGTAGCTATAAACACGACGCTGATTGGAAAACCACGCCCGCGTAGCTATAAACACGAAGCTGATTGGAAAGTTTAGTTGCTACTCGGACACATTCAAAATCATTCCAAGGCTTTCCAGACTGAGTCTCACGGCGAAATTAAACCAAAACGAGACTATGCTGATCTCGCGAGGTTGGGAAGGGGATGCACATCAAATGGAGAAGCGCGGGGAAATTAAGGATAAATCCACTGGGGAGGTGGTTGGGGATTTGTGGAAACGCGAGTGAAGGAAGAACATATTACGATAGAGATGAGAAACAAGAAAAGAGAGAGATGGAGGGGGAGTAAAATGTGCAGTGCCTCTTTATCTACCAGACGTGACTCACTGACTGGCTGATCACTTGATCGGATCGCAGTGACTCATACGCTAGTAGCTTCAGATACCTCTCTGTGGCTGTGTGTGTGTGTGTGTGTATGCGTGCGTGTGTGTATGTGTGTATACTGTAGGTGTGTGTGTGTATGTGTGTGTGTGTGTGTGTGTCATAGGATCACTTTGTGCTCTTGCTTGTATTGTACTTTAGGTCCACTGATGTCCACGTTCAGAGTACACCAATACATCACGATAAACGATAATGGCTGATTAAAGTAAAACTATTTAGGTACAGTACCGGCGGCCGCCAATAGATGGCCCCATATTTGCCTTGCAATTAGGAAAAAACGCTTTAGGGAAAACATCTGCTGTCAAACCTATCCTAATCAAATCCATGCATATTCCCATGCTAATTGGGGCAGGATAGGCTAGAGCTGAGTGGTTAGAGACGAGTCACCGACTGGAAGGCCCTGGGTTTGTTTCAAGACATTGTCTCTATGTAAGCATCCTTGCTCTAAATGAATTACCATTACCAGCTACTAAATACTTCGATGAAATTACCTAATTGTAATTGTAAACAAAACAGGTATCAGTGGATGAGAAGAAAAGATGCAAGGAGTGAGAAAAGCATTGTGTGGGCGTGCGTGTGTGTGGGCGTGGGCGTGCGTGTGTTTGTGTGGGTGTGTGCGTGCGTGTGCGTGTGTTTGTGTGGTCGTGTGTGTGTGCGTGTGTGCCTGTGCATGAGATTCAGCGAGCGTGGAGGAGAGTTAGAGGGAGACAGAGCCATCACTGCGATGAGTCACATCTTGGAATGGCGTTCAGCATGTTTGTGCATAATGCTCTGCAGGGAGTGCGTACGGGGGTCTTTTTTTAGTGAATCACACGGTCAGGCCACGGCTCCGCGACACATTCCCTCTCTGCATGCTAATTATCCAATCAACACAAGCTATATGCCCTGCAACCCCCCATCCCCAATTACATATATTAAATAGCAGCAGCAGGGATAGAACGAATAAGATACAGTCTTTTAAACGATGGCGAATGATCGCGGCTCAACGAAGATGTCTTGTTGAAACCTCAGTGTCTCCCCGCTGCAGCGTCTTCACTCTAAAGTGGAGAAATTGTATTGGACGACAAGATAAAGCCATAAGAAACATGACTCTCCAGCAGTAGTAGGCATACAAGTGTTCATAGGCAGAGCAATTTGGCTCAGACAAAAGAAACGCCAAACAAGTGCTTATTTAATTCCAGTAAAGGTCAATAAACACGAAGGCAGCTTGATTGCTGCCAAGGATGCACTTTGGTTGCCATTGTTGGGGTGACCTTTCCTGTGGATTCACAGAGTTCATGACACTTGGTAGTGCCATGACCACTCCACGTATAGTGGAGTGGTCCAACAGTGACAGGTTATCTCTGCTCTGCCAATGAATGTCTTTTTACCGGAGCTGCCCTGAGGTGCGTTCAGAATTGGCGAACGTTTGCGACCGTCACGAACATATTCAAACAGTTTTCCGTTTGCGTTGAGTTCGGCGCAAACATTTGCCAAAATTTGCAAACATAAGCAAACGGTTTGAAGAGGTAGTTCTCGGCGAACACACTTTGATGCTTGATGAAGGGTGACAGTTCAATCTAATAATAATGTAGTATTTGTAGTATAATCACTAATTTAGTGATTACACATGCCATATATGACATAAAGCCAACGATAACACAATACCAGTGGGTATTGGCTCAGTTAGAGCAGGGCGACAGGTGGCAGGAGTCGCTGGTTCGATCCCGGCTAACTCCTCACCAAGTGTCGAGGTGTCCCTGAGCAAGACACCTAACCCTAACTGCTTCCGGTGGTCAGGTGTCTCCTTGCATGGCTGACATCACCATCGGTGTGTGAATGTGTGTGTGAATGGGTGAATGTGAGGTGACGCTGTAAGGTGCTTTGAGTGGCTGAAAGGTTGGGAAAGCGCTGTATAAATGCACCCATCCTCTGTTTCTTGTTCTTGTCTTCCAGCAAGACACACGCACGTCCTCCTCTCTTCCTAAACTGGACCTGCACGTCATTCCGGTGTGGAGAAAAGGCATCACGGGGAAAGGAGTGGTCATAACCGTTCTGGATGACGGGCTGGAGTGGAACCACACCGACATCTACCCCAACTACGTAAGAACGCCCGTTTCCATGGAGACAGCCCCGTCGCCTGGGCCCGCGTTCCCATAGCAACGCTGCCGGTGACACCTTACAAGGCATTTTCATAAAGACACTAATAGATTCTCTCTATATGATAATGGATGCTTCCGAGAGTCTCCGGGAAACCTGGATGCAGTGGGGATAGGGCTTTTACAATTCAGTCAGCGCACATAATCAATCGATGCATTTAAAATCATTGTGGAAGAGGTTCACATGAAATGTATCTTACGCTCTGAACTGATCTTCCTTTTATTAAGGAATTGTGTCTCTTAAAGGCTACCTTGTGTTAATGAACAAACCATAGTGAACCATGTATTTCTTTAACAAGAAAGGCAGTGAGTACTGACTCAATCACATTGCAAATGTTCCATTCGCTGTAATTTACATTTGGCAGATTTCATTAATTTGATCATCCCAAAAATAGAAGTATAGCATATAGCATATAATTGCAAAACTGCAGCATTCCCATATCCTAATCATGTCTGACATAAAACTGGACGGAAGGATCAGAATGCTGGATTTCCTTCTTTGATCCTCACTCTCCCATCTGTCCAGGTGACAGTACATTCACATGGCCACAGGGTTCACTTGTTTGTCACCATGACGCCTACTGGTTGTAGCCAATGTGAACACGCTCTGTTTCCAATAGGACGCAGCAGCCAGCTATGATTTCAATGACAACGATCCAGATCCCTTCCCAAGATACGACTCCACCAATGAGAACAAGTGAGTGATCTTTTGAGATATCACTAGTAACGACTCCTAGCATTAGAAATAACTTTTTTACTACTACATTATAACTGACATTCACCAAAATATTCCTTTCATAAAGGATAAAGTGAATTATTTATCATATCTAGTTAATCAAATTAATCAAACCTAAAGATACACTACAGTAACCTCTACACAGTACAGTATACAGTAACGTCTACAGTACAGTATACGCCAATAAATGGGTGTATTAGTGGATCATACGCAGCATTCTTACAAAAAGAATAAATATTGAGGTAAACAATCAATAGTTGTCAATGCCAACTGATTTCTTTTACAAAATATTGTATGATATACAACATGGATGCGTCAAGATCATGCCAAATTGCTGTTCATAATCAAGATAACATGGTGCAGGTGTGTGTGGCGCTGTGGTATAATGATCTTATCTTAGAAAAGGTTGATCAGATCCTAAATTAATATTCTGAACCTCCTGACCTGAAAGTCAAGCTGTAGCATCCTGCATCAGAACAGTTACAATATACAAGTTATAGCAGATCGCTAAATTATAGTGAGATGTGCAACTGCAGTATTACTCGGTGTGGGTATTTTGATTGTGTACATCAATAAATAAATAAATACATATTTTGAAATTATTTACAGATAATTAAAGTTAATGTCAGTTTTCCATCACTGTAAATTAAAAGATTATTTTATTTTGTATATAATCATTGAATAAGGCACAGTAAGCATAGCGGCATAGACGATGTCTCCATTCTACATTGGAAACCATGGCTTCTTTGAAACTCCAGCCTTTTCATGGGACCTCAATGTCTTTTTGTTCCTCGTTGTCAACGTGAAGCTGGTGACTCATGCTCTGCCAGCTGCCACTCATCACCTTACATGCACCCATCACAACGCATGCAAACATATCATACACAAACACACACACACAAACACACCGCCTCTCCCGGGCTAATGATAGCGTGCTCTTTTGTTACGCAGGCATCGCAGATGCATAGTTAGCTAGGCTACTGTATGACCGCAGGACCTACATTTTCACCGGATGACGCAGGTTCTTTTTGTATGATTCACAAATGATACTGTTTATGTAAGCAAAACAATAAAACCATGAGCATTTATACAATATGCATGTTTTGGAGCCTATGAAAATAATGAGAGCAAATGTAAAAAAATATATTTATAGCAGGGCAACAATATGCAATACAATACAATACAATACAAAGCAATACAATGCAATACAATCAATACAATAAAACAAATGCATCTAAAAGTAAAGCATAACAGAGCAAAACCTAAATAAAGATAAAGCAATAACTTTGTGCTTGCAGTATATAAGTCAACAAACGGACACAAATAAATTCTCTAAATATGGTTTTTCACACTCTGTTTTGGTAGACATGGAACCAGATGTGCTGGAGAAATTTCTATGCAGGCAGACAACAATAAATGTGGTGTTGGAGTTGCCTACAACTCCAAGGTTGGAGGTAAGACATATCTGTGTGCGTGTGCGTGGGTGTGGGCATGATGCATAAAGGACTGACCTGTTCTGTCGGAAAGGGCTGGGAATTGTTTTTTTAAATGTATCTTTTCGAGTGGTTGGTCATACCATGAAAACCCAAGGTTAATAAAAGGTTCCTGTACAGTAGCAGGAAGTAGGAGATGTTGTACGGTGTCCTTCACACTCCCATGAAGTGAAAGCGTCATTTGGATATCAATGACGCAAAGTCAGAGGAGCTTGCATGACCAGCTGGTTCACTGGGCCCTATGAGCGCCTGCTAAATTACTGTCTTAAAATAGCTACGCTGCACTGATGAAATTGGGCCGTATAGAGAACTTGGCAAATTTGTGGCACTTTCTGGTTATGAAATGCAGCTACAACTAGGTGCTCTGTATCAGGGGTTCTCAAACCCCCCAAAATAACAGTGCCAGAGACCCGCGACCCCCGCTATCCCCAGAGGTGGTAGAACACAACAGCCATGATTTTATTTGATAGTATTTTAATATAGGATAGTAACAGAATACATAATGTAGTGTATAAACTGTTCTACTAACAATTATGGATAAAATATGCTAATTCTAATCCTTTTTAAATTATATTTCATTTCTGAACATCATCTCGTGACCCCTTTCGGTCACGAAATTTTTCGGTCTAAGATTGCTAGTGCTGTAGTGTCAAATCTAGTGGCAGAAAGTCATATCAAACAACAATATATTATTTTCTATGATGTAGCTGTAACCACTTGATGCATGGCTCAACAGTGGTGCCCTGCTTTATATAATATTGTCCTGCTTACCCACTTTAATAGCGCCCCACTTTTCCTGGGCGCTGCACAGCGACTCCTCACTGCTCCCTTGAGAAATGGGTTAAATGCAGAGAACAAATTTCAAATGTATATGTATGTGACAATAAAAGTACCTTTACCTTTACCTTAACCTTAACCTTTACCTTAACCTTTACCTTAATAATACTTTAGTAGGCTATTCATTTCCTTGACTTGAATATTGGATATTGAGCACTGACATAAGCTTTTCCATCTTCTCTAGGGATTCGTATGTTGGACGGCATTGTAACCGACGCCATCGAGGCAAGCTCCATTGGGTTCAACCCGGACCATGTGGACATCTATAGTGCTAGCTGGGGACCCAACGATGACGGAAAGACCGTCGAAGGGCCCGGCCGTCTGGCTCAGAAGGCCTTTGAGTACGGCATACAGAAGGTAATCAGTCAGTAGTCCGCCAGGCTTCACTCACATTGACATTGACATGTTAATTGCCTTTAACGATGTGATGGCAGTAATATGAATTAATACTGTAAACAGAAAGACGATGAAGTAATATGTAATACAGTGTTAATATGAAATAGAAATACGATTCAGTGCAGTCAATGTCACTGAAACTCCGTAATACTGCATATAGAACACTCCTTATGTTGCTGCGCGCATTATATGACATATTTTAACCCTAGAAGGTGACTTTTTTTTTTACACACTTTTTGTTAAATTCTGCGCTCATGGTGCACTATCTGTCCATTCTGTGTTCTGCTATGTAAATGGGACCACAAACAAAGTGGTGCAGACCGCACCAGACAACACAATCTCAGCTGTGGCACTGCATGTCCAATGTGTGTGGGGCGGAGCTTCTGAGGGAGAACCCTATGGCATTGGAGGGAGATGTGTTTTTGTTCAAATATCAACAAGCGCTCTCCGGAATTATTGTCCCTTTAAAGCAGTGTTGTAATAAAATCAATAAAATAAACCATGCACTCAGCTTCTCTGTTGTGGCGTCTTTAGGGTCGCGGAGGGAAGGGCTCCATCTTTGTGTGGGCGTCGGGGAACGGTGGTCGCCAGGGCGATAATTGCGACTGTGATGGCTACACAGACAGCATCTACACCATCTCCATCAGCAGTGCCTCCCAGCAGGGCCTGTCTCCGTGGTACGCAGAGAAGTGCTCTTCCACGCTGGCTACTGCCTATAGCAGCGGAGACTACACCGATCAGAGGATAGTAAGTCACCTCTTCAACAAGACACCCACGATCCTGCTGTTTGGTTACCACGACTCTGGCAGGATTATGTAATGTAGTAACCGACCTCTTTACCCCTTAGCACTCCACTAACAAACCTCTCTAACTTCTATCTTTCTCAACAAAAACAAAAAAATGTTTTATATATATATATACAGTATATATATATATATATATATCCTCCTTTCTCTTTACTTTTTTCTTTTGAATATTAGCCCTTTATAGGTACTTAGACTTCTAAAAGCTACGTATTTGCAGGTACATTTTATGCATGTTTTAAATCCCCTGGTATATTACATAATGTATGGATGTTTGTTGCAAAGGTATAACATAGTTGGCCCTAATGACATGCTGCTGTTGACAGAATGTCGGCTGTGTACGACAACTAGTGTATGGTCTCTTCTACTGTTGACTAATGTACTATTTATAAGTCGCTTTGGATAAAGGCATCTGCTAAATTATGTAAAATGTAAATGTTATGGAAAGGAACGAAATATTTCTTTATGTTGTTGTTAGAAACGTCAGTTCTTATAAACACGTACACACATTTTTGGTTTGGCGTAATATGCTCATTCCTGGCATTTGGAGGCAAAGTATTATTCCTGCTGTGAAATAATACATGTAGAGTCACACTATCTTGCTTTGTGTTGCATTATTACACAACAGTACATAATGAAATACTGTAGATCATATTACAGTGCATGTAACAGTCTTGTTTTGTTATTCTCTGTGTTTAATTAACTTTATTTTATTCTTTCTATTTGTTCTTCTAGACTAGTGCAGACTTGCACAACGAGTGCACGGAGACCCACACAGGAACCTCTGCCTCTGCCCCACTGGCTGCTGGGATATTTGCCCTGGCTCTGGAACAGAAGTATGGAACCCTGACGTTATAGTTCACTGTTAATAAGACAGTAAAGACACCACCCATATATCATATTTCACAATTTATCTATCTCCCGAGCCACTTACTCTTGTTCAATCGAAGAGGTTTCTTGAGAAAATCTAAGTGCGTCTCGCTCTTTATTATTTTTATTTTTGTAATGTATTATTATGAATCACTAATCATTAAATACACACACTATTTGAATGGTATTGTATTAGATGTTTGCTTGACTACAGCTCCTGGTGTGATTATAAAATGCCCTGCTTGATCACAAGACATGATAGGGGCAAAATTAATATACAGACAAACCTTTAAGAATACAGTTCATACGGTACATCTTTAACATCATACTAACTGTCCTCTCTTGTTGCCTAGTCCCGAGCTCAACTGGAGAGACCTACAGCACATTGTGGTTTGGACCTCTGAGTTTGACCCTCTGGCCAACAACCCGGGCTGGAAGAGGAATGGGGCCGGGCTGATGGTGAACAGCCGCTTCGGCTTTGGCCTGCTCAACGCCAAAGCTCTGGTGGACCTGGCCGACCCCGCCTCGTGGAAACACGTCCCGGAGAAGAAGCAATGCATCGTCAGGGATGACTCATTCCAGCCCAGGTAAATGCATTTCTGTGGCTGCCCTTCCTCCATGTGATGTTAGAACAAGGGAATATTGCTTGCTCCCAAAATAATGATACCAGAGACTTTCAACCTCCCCCCACAATATTCACCAATGCCTTTGTTATCTCACAAATTATTTTGTGAGTATTTTGTTGAGGATTAACAACTCAACATATTTAGAAGACAAATCCCAGTAATGATGCATTGTCCTTTTAATCAGATGGCCCCCATGTTAATAGCTAGCAACTAGAGCCAAACAATAGCATGTTTTTTTCAGTGTCCATTTTCGGTTTGCTTTGGATTATGAGTCTCGATATTACTTACACCATACCTCCCTGCTTTAACCATTCCCCATCTCTATTTAATCCAGAGGATTTCACTCTCTGTCACATTGGTTAGTGTTCTGAAACGACCTCCATCTTAATGTCAGCTTGAATATAGAAAAATCCCTGCATTTATGTCCAGGAGGAATAAGAATGAACTGTTCTGCAAGTGAACGACTGCTGGCATATACATCTGTATGTCATGTGTCTGTGGTGTATGTGGAAACAGAAAAAATACATTTTGAATCCTGCAAAATCAAGAATTATGCTTCCAAAGTAAATTTTGAAAAACATTAAAGAGTACTTTTCATTTGTAAAATATGCATGTTTGCAGGGTTTTACTCTGTAATTTATTGCCGCTACATAATGAGTGAGGCACGAATAGCAAAACAACTAATTAAATGTAATATAATACGTAAACAATATTTAAACAGGCCCATTGAACTTGTCCCACAGAGCCCTGAAGGCTGCAGGGGAGATCACCATAGAGATTCCCACCAAAGCCTGCACAGGCCAGGAGAATGTGATCCGATCACTAGAGCACGTACAGGTAGAGGCCAGCATTGAATACACAAGAAGAGGAGACCTGCACATCACCCTCTCCTCACCATCAGGTGAGAGGAACGCATTATTGTATGTGCTTATGCTCATGGCTCCTCGTATATTTGAAGAGATCAGAGAGAAAACTCTTAGTCCGTTTGGAAAAAGGTAGCAATTAGCAACTTACAGTAAAACAGCAATATTTGTTAGATTTCTATATTTGGGGTCACTAATTTCATCTTTATT
This sequence comes from Amblyopsis hoosieri, assembly GCA_027564755.1. Lineage (NCBI taxonomy): Eukaryota > Metazoa > Chordata > Actinopteri > Percopsiformes > Amblyopsidae > Amblyopsis > Amblyopsis hoosieri. Next base: position 2,033,541 of record JAODUE010000020.1, read on the forward strand.
CCAATAAAAAGGCTGTGTGTCACTGAATAATAAGTAATATCTTCCAAAAACTACAAATTATGTCAGATGGACTTTTTGCATCTGAACCTTTCCTTTTTATGCTTATCAAAATAAAAGTTGTTGTTTATGAATGGATGGATGTATGTATGGATGGATGGATGGATATCAAAATAAGTTGTTCATAGATTGTGACCAAACTATCATTAACGACATCTTCAAAGACAATGAATTTGTTGCTCAAAAGTAACATCGAATTGGATTATTTGAATGTTTTTGTTCTGTTCTCTTAGGCACCAATACCGTGCTGTTGGCTGAGCGAGAGAGGGACACGTCCACTAATGGCTTCAGGAACTGGTATTTCATGTCTGTCCATACTTGGGGGGAAGACCCCTCTGGCACATGGACCTTGAAGATCACTGACACTGTGAGTTATTATTAGCCTACACAGATGCTGTCAGTCAGAAGGAATCATGCCATTTTCTGTTGAAATCTGTATTACATTAACTATAGTGAAATTAGTGTGTAAAATAAACAAAATAATTTAGGATTATTTAATTAGTGAATGAACATGAACTCAATCAGGTCATTCAGAGTGTATTACAGTAACCAATGAATGAACAGGCTGGTTTTAACCACTGAACACAGCCAGGTTCTTCCAGAGAGGGAGAAATGTATCTCACAGTTATATTAAATGCTTAAATAGTAGGCCAAACTTAAGCAATAGACATTTGGTAAGAGTATACAGAGTATACAACAGGAAGACGATAGATTCATCACCCCAACTCCCGTTAAAGGTATAGCAAGCTAAATGTAAGATTATACGCTTTTTGTCAAATTTACCAAATATCTCCATGCATTTCGCTATTTTACAGTTCTCTGTGTGTGCTAAAAAATGATCTGGTACTTCTGCACATCCCTGCATGGCTCCATACATAGGAACATAAACAGAGTGGCGAACACTGCTCACAGCAACAATGCAACTTGGCTTCGCAATGCGTTTCAATGCGTGGGGCAGAGCTTCTGAAATTTATTGTATTTCAGCATGAAGATAGCAAGATTCTTGAGAATGACTAATTATTTAATCCATAACCTCTTGATGGAAGCCTTATGGGCTCTCATTAGTGAGAACTAAACATACAGACATCCCTATGAGCTACATAACATTAGAAAAATCCTCTGGGGTTCTAGCGTTGAACCATGGCTATGTCCTCTTACAGTCTGGCCGTATGGCGAACGAGGGGCAGATCATGAGCTGGAAGCTGATCCTGCACGGAACATCGGAGAAGCCGGATCACATGACGAATCCCAGAAAGTACGTCCCCTACAACGCTGTCCAGAATGACCGGCGGGGTGTAGAACACATGGACGACATCATGGAGGTGAGGAGGGCTTCAGTGATGCTATAACTGCAGTGGAACGTTAATAAAGCTGCATAGGATCATTTTTTTTATGGTATTATATTGACTTTTAGGATAGTAATGTACAGTTCATGGAAGTTCATAATACTGTAGCAGATTCAAGTCTCTGGCTCTCCCCCAGAATTTCAGGTTATCCTGTCCAGAAAATGGACTGCTTTTGTATAGCACTAGTATTTTCACACACTGGTGATGGTGATTGCTGCCATGCAAGGTGTGACCAACCACAGTTAGGGGGTAGGGAGTTAGGCGTCTTGCTCAAGGATGCATTGTAAACCGTCACTGGGGTTTGAACCCACAACCTTCCGGCTGGGAGCCCAAAACCCAGACCACTAGACCATCCTGCCCCGAGAACATATGTATTATATGGAAAAACAGTCAGAATTAACAGTTATACTCAAGCGTGTTGACAATTGTAGTACACCATGAAGGCTATACAACAAAGGCCTGTAGCAAGCAGTGATGCTTGGACTATAAACAATCAGCCCCGATTATTTAAGGATTATATGTTATCTATTTGTGGAGCATTCATCTCTCACAGTGTAGTGCTAACTGTGTCTGTCTGTCTGCCTGTCTGTCTGACTGTGTTCATGTAGGAGCCAATGCAGGCCCATCCACCACAGAAGGTCCAAGCCGCCTCAGCGCCTACTCAAAACAAGTCCCAGGAGGAGCCCGAGACACCCCCCGCGTCACCCTACTCCCCCTCCCTGGCGCTCTTGCGTCTGCTGCAGACGGCCTTCAACCGGCAGACCTCCGCCTCCCAGCCCCAGAGCCCAGGCAGGGGGGCTTTGAGGAAGCAGAAACCAGACCGGAGCCCTCCGCTGCCCACCAGACTGCCCGCGCAGAAGCTCTACCAGGCCATGGATCGCATCAACAAGCACCGGGGCAAAGAGGACAGTCTCTACAGTGACTACAGCGACGGCTTCTACAACATTAAGCCCTACAGGCACAGGGATGATCGTTTGCTGCAGGCACTGTTTGACATGATAGCTGACGACAGCCAGTGAGGGTCTGAGGAAAGGAGAGGAGGAGAGACGAGATATGGGGAGAGGAGAGGTGAGGAGAGGAGAGGTGAGAAGAGGAGAGTAGAGGTGAGGAGAGGAGATGAGAGGATAGGGGAGGAGAGGAGAGGAGAGGAGAGGAGAGGTGAGGAGAGGAGATGAGAGGACAGGAGAGGAGAGGAGGAGAGAGGAGAGGAGGAGAGAGGAGAGGTGAGGAGAGGAGAGGAGATGAGAGGATAGGAGAGGAGAGGAGGAGAGAGGAGAGGAGGAGAGAGGAGAGGTGAGGAGAGGAGAGGAGAGGAGGAGAGTGGAGACAAGAGGAGAGGAGAGGAGGAGAGAGGAGAGGAGAGGGAGAAGTGATGAGAGGAGAGGAGAGGAGAGGAGAGGAGAGGAGAGGAGAGAAATAGGAGGTGAGAGGGTGAGATTGTTATAAAAGTAAGGGGGCAAGGCAGAATACAGGTCAGTGGTTGGCTGTGGAATGTAGCCTAGGAAAGGCAATGGTAGAGAAGAAAGGCATTTAGAGAAGGAAAGATAGATCCCTTGGGACTCTTCCAGTGAATTCTTTTCTGTTCCCAAAATGCTGCATTTCTGATATAGTAACATTTAATAAAAGACCAATTCATTCACCTGGGCACTTTGCTCCCACTTTTATCTATAGTTTGTCTAAAAACGCATCCATGCTTGCTTCAAAATATATATTGACCAGCTAGCTTTGTTTCATATCAAGATGAGAAAACCAGCCCTGATCTCTCTTCTCTTCACTGCCTGCCTGAGCACTGAGCATGCCGCCCTCAGAATATATGTTTCGTAATTGTATAAATATATTAAGTATATATTATAAAAGACAAACACTGTGGTATGATGTCCACCTTACAATTCAAATGTCCTAAAGTTTTATTTATATTTTTGCCACATTTTGAAAGCCTTCGTCATATATATTCTACAATGGCAGGACACGAACACACAATCTATTTTAGATAATGGTCAGACAAAAAAACATGTATTTAAATACATGTAATCATACATGAAATTTGGATGTCAAATTAAAAATATTTTAAGAAAATTAATTAATAATTTAATCAGCATGTCAAATTAAGGTCTTAAAGGAAATTCACCAATCATTTCAATTGTGTAAAAACACATTTGTTCAACAAAAGAACGTACAAGCTGTATTTATGTCAAACCAAACTACACTAAGGACAAAAACATTCCAACTGAAAAGCATTAATAACTACTTCTTGTGCAATGTGATTAATTTTTTTATTGGTATAATGCTGCATTAAATGAAATATTTTTCTAAGGAATCCTCATTATTTATTAAATTAATATTATACGGTATAATACCCTTGATGATCACTTTTTTCACCTTTCATCTCTTTCAACAAAGCAACAGGTTGGAGATAATGTTTGTTAAAATGGTTTACATTCTCCTTGTAATATATCCATCCTTTAGCATAGCAACTGTGTTGTTATTTGTTTATATTTTTGGATTTGATTGATGCTTATGTCCAAAGGTGTTTACACAAGCTGATATTATGTCGCAATTTCTGTATGGATGTACAAAACATTTGATTCATCGTAATAAACTGCAAAGTGATCTGTTGAGTCTGCTTGAGTTTTTAGTGCTTGTTTTGAAACTAAACACTGTAGGTAATTTAGCAGACGCTTTTATCCAAAGTTGATATAGTCTGAGGAGGCCTACAGTGAGTACTGGGTATTAATGCTACGTACAGTATATACTCAGGTTGGACGCACTGGCAAACCCAGGGGCCTTTGTGTTAGGAGTCAACCACCCTAACCACTAACCTATTTTAGTGCAATCGTAATTAACATTGTATCAAAGTGTCATCACATTATATCAATATATCCAGCAATTACATTTACCTGTGCTGTGACACTGTAAAATTGTGTAAACAGCTTGTTTTTATTAGGTTATAACTGTCGCAACGCAAAAATGTTTTTTAGCATTTTAGGATTTTTACTAATAATCTAGACCTATAAATCACATATTAATTATGTATGCCTCTTAAAACTGTTTTTATTTATTTTATAAATATATGCACCACAAATGTAAGACCAGTTTGCATGTAGCAACTGATTTTGCCTTGCAATTCAATGAGGGTTATGCACATTTATTATCAAATGCTTCCACCTTATGGACAGAAAGAGTAAAACATATTTGAAGGTGGCCATTCCACAGTAGGCCTCAGTTGTTATTTTGCATCATTACTTGCAATGTGTGTGAAAAAACCTCACTATGTGTCTCATGATGTGTATTTTTCTAGTTCTAAGGCTTGGTGTATCCATACTCTAATAGATACATCCCAGGAAGGGGTTGATTGTACATTTTGTAAGGTGGTGATGTTATGTAAAATAATTATTTATTTGCTTACATGGAAAACTCCAGAGAGAAGTTCACATATTTTCATTATGGCTAGGTCGTTCTTTTCTTTTTCATCAGCCGCTAACTCATTCCATGTTCCCACATTCCCCAAGCCTAAGCACATCTGGATGTTTTGGCTGAAGAATGCGGCCGCCATGCTGAAGGAAAAAGCAGAAGAGATTGGGGGATGGTAGCAAGTAAGAAGAGCTTGACGTAGAAAAGCATCTCCGACATTAAAGCAAGCCACGGAAAATATCTATTGGACAAAGAAAAGGCAAACGAAGTTTCTCAATCTAATAGAGAGCAAGGCAAAAGTTTGAGGGGAGTCGACAAATTTGTGTCTCAGGCAAAAGGTTCTCGCGTTTATCCAGCCGCTGGTCAGAGTATGGCACTGTTCCCACTTTGTAAGCCATCTTCAGGTTAGTACAAGCAAACCACCGCTCCGCCTCTTTTACAGCATCACTTATGGATCCTTTATATTAACCCTCTGTCATTTATAATGCCTCTTTTTTAAGGTACCTACATGCTTTTATCATTAAAAGGAAAAGTGGACTGTGTCAGAGGTAAAGAGTGCACTTCAGAGCTTTAACAGGATTCTCTGACACTATACTTTTCTCAGATTCGTTAACTGATACGCTATAAGCGTACACGCACACGCACATGCACGTACACACACACACCACACACAGGCCTACTGTATTATGAATGCTCTCATATTCAGCCACTTTCATGTATTGTGATTCTCCGTATCAAGCCAAAGTAAACTTATGATATGATTGTGTGTGTGTGTGTGTGTGTGTGTGTGTGTGTGTGTGTGCGTGTGTGCGCGTGTGCGTGTGTGCGTGTGTGTGTGTCCATACAGGCTTGGTCAACGTGACCAGAAGACAACTGGTGTTGTACTGCTTTCTCTTGTTAGTTTTTATATGTAAGTATCTGCAGAATTAGTTCTTGCATGCTCTATTTATTCACAGACCACTAGGCCGTTGTGTATAACGCTGAGATAAGGACAGAAAACTGGCTGCTGTCACAAGCTTTTCCTGCATAAACACTGAACGTAACATAAAAGAAACTACAACTACCTACTGCATTCAAAGTCGTTTTGGGCAGTGTGTAATATCTGGCCACTGGAAGGCAGAGTGATGTGAAGGAGGGTCCCTGCATCAAGCTCACATACACTGCATATATGGGAGAAATGGGCAGTTTTAATATACTGGAGAAATCACACAATAATACTAGATTTTACACACTACCTATTTCAGATGTTCTGCACATAATCTGAGTAATGTAGACAGTTCAATATAATACCAATCAGTTGTCACATGATATATCTTCATTATATAATTAGCAAGTAAGTAAGTTTATATAAAACATCAATATAAATGGTATTAACATAAAAGCAAAACAAAAAAATAAACAATGAGGATAAATACACAAACAAGAACAGAAATTGGGGACAACATTTAAATGTTTTTTATTGACCATTACTATAATTCAATAAATAACAAATAAATAAATAAAAACGTTTTCAATTGTTTATTAATAAAACATATCAGTGGATTCTATAGAGTGCATTGATAGGGGACAATCATTCCGTAGTCCACCTGTAGCCCCAGAAGGCAGCTGGAAGTAACATACTGGAGCGCAACAGCAAACCTGTTTTGCCTCCACAGACGTCCTCCGAGGCCGGAGAGGCACAAACCAGCAGACCCCTCCCCTCCTCTACCACGCGCTGCAAGGGTTGGGGAACAGAGACATGGCTGGCGTGGCGGAGGCAGGCACAGTGGGACAGCCTCAAGAGACACCTTGGGGCGCCCCCCTGGTCTGGGGCGACAGCCCCGGCTCGGCGCACCGCCGGTCTGAGCTGGCCCAGCGGGGCGTCCATACGGGGCTGGTGGTGCTGGCGGTGGGGGGCTACACCCGCTACCTCCACAGCTTCCTGTCCTCGGCCGAGGTCCACTTCCTGACCGGCGGCAGGGTCACCTACTACGTCCTCACCGACCGACCCCACGCCCTGGAGTCCGGCATCAAGCTGGGCCCGGAGAGGGATCTGAGGGTGGTGCCCGTGACGGAGAGCCCCGGCTGGGACCGGCTGGCGTGGCGCCGCATGGACCTGCTGGCGGCCGCCGTCAAAGACCTCAGCGGCGAGGTGGAGTACGTCTTCTGCGCCGACGTGGACCAGCTTTTCGTGGCCCCCGTCGGGGAGGAGGTGCTGGGCGACCTGGTGGCCGCCCTGCACCCGGAGCTCTATGGGATGCCGCGGCACGCCTTCCCCTACGAGCTGGAGGAGAGCTCGTCCGCCTGCGTGGAGGCCGGCGAGGGGGACTACTACTACACCTCAGAGCTGTACGGGGGCGTGGTGGCCGAGGTGTACGCCCTGGCCCGCCACTGCGCCCTGCTCATCATGAGGGACCGGGACACAGGCGTCAGGGCCCGGGGCATGGAGGAGAGCTACCTGAACCGCTACCTGCTGGACCACAGGCCCAGCGTGGTGCTGTCTCCCGAGTACAGCTGGTGGGACTCGGCCCTGGTGGCCGACGTGCCCGTGCAGAGGCTGGTGTCCCTGGGCAGGCAGTGTGGGGCGCTGGACGTGCGCAAGAGAGAGGAGCACAGCTGTCTGTTGGACCGGAAAGGAGACGATGGCTTGTGAGTCCCGAAGAAGACAAGGTGTCAGAGGTGTGTGTGGAGAGCTGGGGTGCGAGAGAAGAGGCCGAACTGACAATGCAAGACAATGTATGTCTATATGACGTTATATGAGAATGTGTTTTACAAGGAATTCTACGGTATAATATACAGATATATATAAATACTATTTGTCCATAGCTTTTGAAATGGTTTATATAACGTATAAACTTGCTTGTGGCTGTAGCAACGTGCTTACAGGCAGAGCCAACAGTCTGCTCTCAATTATAAACCCATTGGTGCGAAAAGTCTGCGAGTTCCCTATCTCTTACACCAGATGAAAAAGAAATTGGCCTGTCTCTTTAAATGAAGCACTGTCTTCCCTATTAATGTCGGCCTTTGAGATACGGCACCTGTGGTTTTGTGGGCAGCAGCGATAAGAGTCAACAGCATAAGTGCACACTTTCCTCGCACTGGACAATCATTAACTGGAGGAGCTGCCATTTCAAGGTCTTTAAATATCAAGTATAGGGGAAATGAAAACAGCAGGATGATAGTGTTGCAACTTTTAAATGAAGGCAAAAGAGCTGCAGCTGTTTATAAAATGCCTTCATTGTTCTCTGCAAAAATGTTTTTTTGGAGAGTAGTATAAAGTGACATGGCTGCATAATTTTTCTTGAAGGGAGACCTGCAATTTTTGGCAATTCTCTCTCTCTCTCTCTCTCTCTCTCTCTCTCTCTCTCTCTCTCTCTCTCTCTCTCACATACACAAACACATGCTCGTGCGTACATGCACACTTATACTATCCTGCTTCATAATAGGAGGGTTTCATAGCAGCAGAAGGCTTTCCCCCCCCACTGTGAGTACCATTCCTCTGGGCCAAATTGCCACGTAGAGTGTATTTGGAGGTGAACAAATAGCTGGTTCTCCTTTTCAGATAGCTACCTAAATAATCTACAGATTGACACACACCTGCTGCTGATGAAGCTATCAGATGTTTCCAAAACAAGCATATTATTTGGTCTGATTGATGTTGAGTTTGTTTTAAACGTAAGAATTATTTGTTGAATTTGTTCAAGTTGCGTGGTGCATTTCATTTCAGTCCAACTCATCCCAAATTACTGTATCTCAATTTTGTCGGGTCATTGGAACTCTGTGAAGCATTTATTTGGACTATATTTTGAGTTACACATATTTGGTGATTTCTTACTTAGATGGCAACGCTGGCAATAAACATATCCTCTGCATCTGAGGTACAGCAATAGGCTTCTTTTAATATACTGTACAAGTTTCACCATACTGTTTTATGAAGAAACTTTCCATGTTTATTTACTGATTGGCTCAAACACATTAACAAATGAACGTAACAAGGCACATCTTAACATTACATTAACATTACAATTTAGAAATGATTAGTGAGATAAAAACAACAATTTGCCCCATCAAACAAACAAGACGCAAAGAAGGTATCCTTGACTAATCAGACAATCTGAAGCAAACTAATCACTCATTAACTCATCGTGGCCAATACATTATTATCTTCAGCAGTCAGAATTAAATGCTCTTTTACATTTTAAAATATATATGTTTAAAGTAAAAGTACGTATATAAAGTTTAAATAATTTAAAACTAGTACTAGGTATCCCTGTCTGCAGCAACACCCACCAGCTCCACCTAGGAGATCCCCAACAAACCATCCTGTTAGAACCATAGCTTCAGACTTGGTTGTGCTGATTCGCATTGCAACTGCTTCACACTGCGCTGCAAACCTCAGACTCACGACTACACCTTGATATCCTGTCCATGAATATCACGCACAGGGTCCTGTCAGAGTCCAACACCAATTCTGAAAACGGATCACTTGTATGACCAAGAATGCAAACACTGCTCTCGCATTGGGTGTACAAGGACCTAATGGCATGCAGAAGTAGCAGCCCTGGTACCCCATACTCCTGCAGCACCTGCCACAGAATATCTCAAGGAACATGGTTGTATGCTTTTTCCACGTCCACAAAACACATGTAGACTGGATTCTCAAAATCCCAGGCCCCCTCAGATATCTGTGAAAAGGCAAAAAACTGGTCCACTGAATCCACATTGTTTCTCCTCAATCTTTGGTTTGACTAACGGCAGTAATCTCCTTTCCAGAATTTTGGCATAAGCTTTTCCTGGGAGGCTGATGCCGGTGTGCGATTCACCTTTCTTAAAGATTGGGACCACCACCCTGATCTGCCAATCCAAGAGTTCCTGCAAGGCCATGCAATGTTGTCGAGACGTGTCAACCAAGACAGTCCCACTACATCCAAGGATTTCAGCATCTATGGGTCTATCTCATCCACCCTGGAGCCTTGCCACTGCGGAGCTGCCCTACCAACTCAGTGAGCTCTGCCAAGAAAATAGATTCAGACTCCCCAGGCGCATCCATCCCTGCCTCGTCCAAGGAGTGCACATCTCCCGGATTAAGGAGAGCCACAAAACGCTCCTTCCACCTCCCGACAATGTCAGTAGACGTTAGCCAGCCTTATTTAGAACAGCTTGGCTGGTTTCCCGCCTTCGGTTTCTGAATTGCCGTATGGTTTTCCAGAACTGTTTTGAGGCCAGCTGAAAGTCCATGGTCTCTCCAAACTCCTCCCATGTCTTAGAATTTGCTTCTGCAACTGCCACGGCTGCAGTCTTTTTCATCAGATGATACCTATCCACTGAATCCGGAGTCTCACAAGCCAGAAATGACCGGAATGACTCGTTCTTCAGTCTGACAGCCTGCCTGATTGCTGGAGTTCACCAACCACCATGACAGGCGCCAAGTAGCTTTTGACCGCAGCTCTTGGCAACTGCATCAACAATAAAAGTATTTTCAGTTCATTCAGACTCCATGTCACCAATATCCTCTAGGAGCATGGAGAAGTTTTGTCAGAGGTGCGAGTTAAAATAATTCTGAACAGGTTCTTTTAACAAATGTTCCCCCTGTACACGTAATATTCGCTTGGGCTTAACCGGGTATGTCTGGCATTTTCCCCACCATCTGATCCAACTCACTACCAGATGGTGATCAGTTGATAGCTTAGCTCCTCTCTTTTCCAGAGTGTCCATAACATATGGCCACAAGTCTGCTGAAATGACTAAAATGTTGATCAATGACCTTTGACCCAGCATACTCTGGTACCAAGTACATTTATGAGCCAACTTGTGTTGGAACATGGTTTTTGTTATGGACAAACCATGACTAGCACAGAAGTCCAATAACATCCCACCGTTGGGTTAAGATCAGAGAGGCCATTCCTCCCAGTCACACCCCTCCAGGTCCCCCAGTCATTGCCAATGTGAGTGTTGAGTCAGTAGGTGGAGCCCTTTACAGAACTCCTCTTACCTTCTCCAAGAAGACCGAAAACTCCATGCTGCTGTAAAGTGCATTATGCAACTCTAAGCCGCATAGAGGCGATTCTCTCATCCCTCTCGATTCTCTCAATTCCGACTGTGGCAGTAAGCCTGGGACATGTAAGTATACCCACTCCCACCTGGCGCCTCTCACTCTGGACTAGGGCGAGTGATTTAGTGCGTTCAGAGTGTCAAGGGGCAGAGACACCAGAGAAAGCTCACATATGTCGGCCTACTAACCCCACTCGCACAAGTTGACACTAAGTGAGCATTTGAAGTACACCTTTTTTCAGAGTAGCCAATGAGCAGATACTGAGTCACATGCTCAATTTCCATTTCTGACAAACAAAGATACAGGTAGCCAGCTAATATTACAAGATACCGGTATTCAAAAACAAATGTGGATTAAATTGAGTAAACTGTCATTATAGCTGCAATATTCACAACCCCTCTGCTATGGATTTAACCATTTACAACTACAATTAATGTTGCAAAAAAAATGTAAAATGTCACATTCTGTTGCATTTCCTGTTTTGTCTCCTCGCCTGAACATTTAGCCCACTATATAGAAAATACAGATATATATTGTGTATCGGTATTCAACCTAAATATATCAGGATATGATTTTTGGTTCATATCGGCCAGCCCTACCCTGGACAACTCCTGAGTAGAATAGAGGACACCCCATATCAAGGAGTTTGGTTCCGCCTACACTGTGCATAGAGGTGAGCCTAACTATATCGAGATGGTATCTCTCACCAGCTCTGGCTCCTTCTTCCCCAGAGAGGTTATGTTCCACGTACCACGGGCCAGTTTCTGCCACCGCTGCCTGGAACACCTATAGCTGCTCCACTTTTTACCTTTGCCTGACTGGCACTGCACCACTCCCCTATGGTCCATTTCACAAGTGGTGGGTCCACACAAAGTGTTCACGTTGCCTTGTCGTGCCTGGGCCCGCCGGGGGTACATGGGCTGTCTGGCCACCAGACGCTTGCCTTTCATCTCTACCCACAGGCCTGGTTCCAGGGGTAGGTCCCGATGACCCTGATCAGGGCAGGGTAAACTGATTATTTGTATTTACCACCATAGAGACTTTATGGACCATGTTCGCCTGAACCTTCCACCCAGACCCTACAATGAGAACTATAGCTCCTGACCACATAGAATCATCAGGCCTCGGAAGCCCTTCCGCCATGATCCAGGAAGGGCTTTTCAGCTTTCAACCTTCAAAATATCTCTGCCAGAGACTGCTATCCCGCTATCCCCAGAGGTGGTAGCAGTATAACAGCCATAGTATTATTTGATAGTATTTTAATATAGGCTAGTATCAGAATACATCAAAGTATTGTATAAACTGTACTACTACCAACAATAAAATATGCTATTTTGAATGATTTTTAAATGTTATTTATATCTGAAAATAAAAACAAAACTCTGTCTGTCTGAATGTGTCTATATCAACAAATGGTTGAATACACGCAATGTAGTCCAAACATACTTGAACAGGCATACCCATTAAATGACTTACAATTATGAATTAATTAAGTTGAAAGGTTGAAGAATGTGGCAGTGTTGAAAAAAGGAACATACAATGATGTGCAGCGGGGGCACAGCATATCCTACTGTACCCCCTGTTTATGTCAAAAAAGGCATTCATTCACTTTCAAGCTCTTAAAATATGCATGGGGTGAGCTATGCTATGAAATCTGATAAGTTCATACATTTTTCAAAGTGAACATGACTGCTTTTGTAGTTGTATGCCTGAATGTTGCATGTAAGGGGGACAATTGGCTTTAGGGTTTGTGTGGGTTTGTGTGACTTGGCTGATGGGTGGGGTAAACAGCTACAGTAATCTGCTGGATTCAAACATGCTTTTCCACACCCTGCTTAAGGCTATGCCACACCAAAATACGCTGCTTAATCAGCAGGTCAAGGGGACTGTCACTTAAAGATAGTAGGGATATGTTCCTCTCTGATTACATCCCATGATTAAATAAATCATATGGTTTATAATTTCATAAACTAGCAATAGGCTATGTTTAAAATAGGACAACATATAAAAAATACTCCTGTTCAGAAATGTTCTGGCTTAGTTCTACTAGGCTACAATGTGCATGGCATACACATCAGTAGTCTATGGGTAGGCTATGTTTAATCTTCAAACAAATGTAGTATGAAATGTTTGTACAGTAGTCCTAGTCTAAGATATGTTTGATTATTCAACTTATTATGCAACTTATCTTGTTCTATGAAGATAGGCTACTTTAACAACGATAGTTTAAGTCAAACTACAATAGTTTAAGTAGACTATAAATGCACAGTCACATCAGACTTCTGTATTCGTTGTTGTTTTGAGGGCATATCAGAATATGTAGGCTGCGTTGATAGTTTGGCTTGAGAGTCCCTCCCTAGAACATTTCGAGGGTACTGTAGGTAAAGCCTTCTAATGTTACAACGTCAGAGGGACGATGGTGGAGGGCTGGTAAAGATGGCTGCGCTCTCCGAGGATGGGAGATATGGGTTGAATTGTGGCCAACAGAACGCAGGGAAGGTCACCGTTTTACATGTCAAATTGACAGACACGGCACTAAAAGCAATAGAGGGGTACCAAAACAGTAAGGTGAGTAAAACCAAGGAAATGTCAGTAAAAACTACGACGAAACTGTCTGAAGTGTTGAGCAAACTGCCACGCACAGCTAAGCTACAGTACGCTAACCCGCTAGTTGGCATGGGACATTTTGCTGATGAGCAAGCCTTCTATTAAAATAATTAAAATAACGTGAAATTAATCATCAGAACCTGAATGTGTTGCTTTGTCATCTTGTTCCAATTAACTTCTAGTAACTGTCAAAGGCTACATATGTGAAAACAGCTTTGTGTAAAGTTATAACGATTGGTTAGACGACGTTAGCCAAAGCATCTGCTGTGCTGGCCAAGTTTTATTTTTTTGACTAAACTATTTTGACCAAATAACTGTTTAATCTTTAGCTAAAGCTACAACTGCATTAGCTAGCCGTCCAAATAAATGGAAAAGCAGAATACTGTATATGGGCCTTTACGTTTGATAGTCAAGGTTTATAAAGATAATGACTATTACTTGAAAAGTATCATATTCAGGATCTGTATTTTCTTAGTGGTACACTATATTTAAATGTGATAAAGTGACTATTTTGAACGTTAAAGTCGGATTAAGGCAAATTGATGGTCAAATCCGTATGTTAAACTATGTAAATGTTTTATTGTACCGTATACCGTACTACTCTAAGCAACAGACCTGGATTGTCATGTCATTGTCACAGCCTTTCATGGTAGATGGCGTGAGTCTGTATGCTAGCCATAAACCTCTAGTATGGTTAAGCACTTGATAACCCTGAATCTGTTTGAAATTGAAATGGCATAGCTAACCAACCCGCTATGTTAAGGTGGTATTTGTTGCCATCTATCCCTTTTTGAATGTGTTGATGTTTGTCTATATCCATCCCCATTATCGAACAGCAGCCTACTTTATGCTGACTGAGCAACCAAAACTGCTGTTTTTGTTTTCTGCTTTTTTTTTTATTTGTGTGGGCTGGTAACACTTCCCAATGGAGAGTTGCGAAGGCTAGTGCTTGTGTGCCTACACTACACCATATAGAACTACATAATAACACCGGCGTTCTGAGTTCATATCAATAGGTAGGCCTATTTTTAAAACATTAAATTAAATTACACAAATGTAAATGTTATAATAGCATTTATTAATTAATAGTCTAATTCCTATTTGACCCACTACTACGTTAGAGAGGGCACTGTACATAGCCTACTAGATTTAGTTGAAAAGTTTACAGCCTGGCTGAGAGCACTTTTTGTTTCCCTTTTATTTTTGATTGAAAATCTCACAGAAAAACTTACCAAGATGTGACACATTGATGCTTAGTAGCACAGTGCCGCTGCCAGGTTAGATAATCGTAATGTAGTGGTAGAAGGTCATATCAAGCCAATTGGCAAAGAAAAAACAACATAAAAATAGGCCTACATAAATATGTAGGCTATTAAACAATTCAATGGAATTAAAGTCTCAAAATGATCTTTTAGGCAAAATACAAAATAAAGCTTTTCTGCCATTTTATCAAACTTTAATAGGCTACTAAATTGGGATTTAGGAACAATTGAATATGCTCCTATATGATACAAATAACAAATGCTACAAACTGTGTTTTGGCTTTACCAGAGACATGACGCCCTTATGTTACTTCATTTTTTCTGTTTTCCAAACCTCGCCCCTTTTGGATTTTGGATCGCCCAAGTTAAACAGGTATTTGATTAAGGCTGTGTTTAATTAAAGCAAACATGGTCAATTAAACCCAGGCTATTATGTTTTCTTATATTTTTATCCCCTTTGTGCCACTGACATAGCGGTTGTAGTTTTGACGGGTCATTCGGGAAATCTACCTATTCTCAGGATGGGCAGTCCAACCATGTTTTACACAGTAGTCTACCTTTCTGCGACGTTGCTGATCTCAAAATAACAAACATTGCGTTTTTCTTTTGCATCAAGTCGGCCTCAGCTTGCTAGTTTGCATCCATTTAGAAAATAATGATATGTAACAGAGTCGACGAGGAAAAAACGGAGTTGTCTATCTCCCCGAACATGGAAATCTTAACCGAGCCATTAAGGAGACAAAAATAGACAGGCAACGAGCTGGCTTCACGCAATGCAAAGTAAATAAAGAGCTCTACAGCTGCTTCACCCCGGTTGGCGTGGTTTTTAAACACGTTGCGCTTCTCAAGGCAGGGGGGCCTAAATTGACAGGATACCAATATCTCAATATGTCATCTTTATTATGGCTGTTGCGCTTGCATGCAGCAAATACACGCAGGTTGTCATGCACGCACTGCGTGAAGATTATTTATAAATAATCGCAGGCTTTTGCGGTTACATAATCACACAATGCCACATTGCGGTTTCCATTGCGATGCGGTTAATCGTGCCGCCCTAATCATGGGTAGGCCTGTCATGATAATTACAATATCGACTTATCGATATATGGACATAACCTCGATTATTTTTCTGACCACTATAATATTGTATATAACATACGTGTTGCTGACAAGACAGTTAGTGTCTTATGTCCTGTGCTATTATCTGACTGCTCGCAGGCAGCGGAACATGCAGACAGCGATGGGTACATGTTCCTCAAGGACAATGGATATTTTATTGTTTAGGTAAAGGTGTTTTCCAGCCTATGTTTAGAAACATAAAGACTGTTTAGAAACATTTATGCAAAAATACGGCAAATGTTTTATTCGCTTCAAGGTTTCGAGCCTACTTAGCCAAGCGATGAAACTGGTTTAACCAATCTCAACAAATAATTAATGTCACACAACAATAGCGGATCAGAGGTGCGTTTAGAATTGGCAAACAGTTTTACGTTTGCTTAGAGCAAACGGTTTGTGGAGGTAGTTCTCAGCAAACACGCATTGACGCTGGACGAAGGGCGACAGTTTAAATCTAATATGTTTGGAATGTTAACACAAATGTTCAAAATTCAAGTTTAAAGCAAATATGTTCGTCACTAAAGTTTTCCACTTCTGAACGCACTTCTATCATTCTACCGGTCTACAGAAAACATGGTATCAATAATCTGCAAACCTGATATGACTATAGTAAGTTGACATTTTACCGTTTTCTTAATGTTAACAATTTTGGGGTCGCTTTACAAGGCACACTACTTACCCACATACTGTAACGATCTTCCAAACACATGAACTGCGTCACTTTCATCCTAAAGTACTGGATGAAGTTACTGCTCCGTCTGGGCAAAATCATTACCTTGTCAACTCTGGATTATATAGTCATTCATTCCATCCTTGTCTTAAAAAATGGTTATTGTGACAGGCCTAATCATGGGTCTCTAGTAGTTGTGTAATAAAATATTGATACACCTGAGTTAGGGCTGTCGCGATAACCGCAATATTGCAATACCGCGGTGTTGCTAACCCAACCGCAGGCCGTGGAAAGCAAACGCCGGTACCGCAAACCGCAATGTTTACATTTTATTTTTTTCATGAGGCTAGCCAATCGAATATGACATCTGATCTAGGGCGTGTGCGCTATCTAAGCACAAATTCCCCCAGCCCCATATTAGCCGGTTGTAGCTTCTTATAATA
>JAODUE010000020.1:2050583-2061995 GCA_027564755.1 Amblyopsis hoosieri
CAGGTGTGTTGGAGCAGGGAGACATCTAAAACATGCAGGGCTGCGGCTCTCCAGGACCAGGGTTCCCTACCCCTGAGACTGATCTGTTCAGTATATTTTTTCATGTAGCTGTAGCCTGCACACATGCAGTCTCACGACAAACGTTATGTTGTTTTTTACATTATCTAAACTGAAAGTGAACATATCTATATAGCTATCAAATTAATGTTATGCTGTGTGTGTTTATTTAAGACTATGTTGACTTTTTTTTTAGGCTACATTTTCATGTTTTTATTACTGGTATGAAACAATTTACATACCTTTCGACATCTCAGTTCATAGTGGGCTACATGTGATTACATAAATCAAGAACATGACAAACATTTTTCTAAAATGTAAACATAATGTTATGACGTCAAACAGGAACCTGAGGAAGGAAGGTTGTCAAATCAAGATGGCGTCCCACGGTGTAGCAAGAATGAGATTTCATTATACATAAAACTCTTTCGCAGCATAGTTTCAATTTCAGTTGTCATCTTGACACGACATACTTTGCATTTTGGAAGAACAACACTAAACGGGTTCAGGTAAGGTAAGAGTATGAAGACATGTCTGATTAGTTTTTACAGGGCGGTGGCAGCACAGCGAGCCATAACAGTGTCTAGCGCCACAGAAGTACAGGCAGGCCAGTTGCGAGCTAAGCTATAACATTAACGATTAACATTTTCTTGTTTGTTTGTTTTTTTTACACGAATTTTAACAATTTTAATTCATTTTTAGTACACGCCATCAACTAATCGATACTTTTGCGTTTGATCATACTTGCTTGATAATGAACAAATGTAGCTAATTCGAAGCAAAATCGATCTTATGTATGCTATATGTTAGCGAAAACATGTAGAGAATAGCAAATATATCGGTACGGTAGCTAGTTTATTTAGATACCGTACTTATCTACGACAGTTACGGTACCTGTTAGAGCTGTAGGCCTATCACTATTGGTCTTAACTAGGTACAGTTTATCTCTTAATATTCCAATTTCTAAATCTTGTTTTTTAATAACTATTAGTTTCCTCAATGCTATGGCTGTTTGATATGTATATATTTTCTGAAATGATGCTGACCTTAATAGTATATATTCAGTTTGGTTTGGGAAACAGATTTTCCAAGAAAAGTTTCGATTTTGTAATAAACAAATAAATCTGTGAGAGAGATTGGGCACAACAGAAGTTGTGAACATGGGCCAGTGTAAAAGGAAAACAGGGGCTACTCTCTGTTAATAATGCTAGGCATTGTGCCATGGTGTGCCCAAATAACTAAGCCTAGATTATGTGACTAAACATGCTGTTAAGGGAATGAATACAATTAATACTGTTCAGAATAACTTAACTTTTTAGTTAAGTTAATCGCTGTTAGTTAACCTCCCTTTATGTGATCGCCCTTCCTCGCCCTCGGACGCAAACCAGCGAAGGCCAAGCTACTAAAACTTAACTCATTTGGAAAGTTTTAGCATTTCAGATTAAGCAGTTTCTGATCTGTTTCAGAGTTTCTAAATGGCTGCGAGAAAGTCTGGATCAGACACTTACAACAATGGTGAGTGTGTTTGTGCAAATAAAGAGATGGCCTGATGTGATGATATCATTTTAGTAACAGATGATGTTCCTATGTGTTACCACTAGGGTTTTCTCATATAATATTGTATTTTGCTTTCAGGACCTATAAGCTACCTTGAGGATGTTCCCTTCAAGGTCAACGATAAATTCCGCTGCCCAGCTAAAGTGGGGCTGCCAGTTGGCTTCTGTCTGCCAAACTGTAACTCTATGCTGGATGATGTGCAGGTTAGTCTGTTGTCGACATTATTCTATTATTTATTGGCCCATGTATTTGCATCGTCTTTAGAGATATTTCTTTGCAACCCAACAAATCTGACCATCTTCAATGTTTTTGTTTCTTACGGCTCATCCAGCTTACCCTGTAAATGCTCAGGTGATAGATAGCAGGACTCGCGGTGATTAAAGCGGTAGTGTCATCTTCTGATCACTTTATGCAACAATCTCGTAGTAACTTAAATTCTATGGGTCTCTGGACTTTTATATTGGCCAACTGTTTTCCAAAACACACTTGTACACAATGTACAAGTGTGGCTGTTGCCACGTGTGACGAATAGCCAATATGCTGGAGGTGGACATCTCTACAGAATATAAATATATGTACTCTGTTAATGT
Organism: Amblyopsis hoosieri; assembly: GCA_027564755.1. NCBI lineage: Eukaryota > Metazoa > Chordata > Actinopteri > Percopsiformes > Amblyopsidae > Amblyopsis > Amblyopsis hoosieri. The sequence goes on from JAODUE010000020.1 coordinate 2,052,788, forward strand.
CCCATTATGTGTCCTTAGACCATGTTCAGATGTAACTTCTTTTTTTTTTTTCATTAAAAGCTCTGGCCTAGCCACATTAAAAAAAAAAAAAAAGCAGCTGGAATGATTGTTACGGGAAACACCAGGTCTCACTAGACCGCTTGTCAAACTGGTCAACTGTCAAAAAAGCGGATGACGTAGGGTGTTTTCTTGTGAGAAATGTAACGTTTCTCAACTGAAAAAGAAGCCCAGAGCTGCTGAAAAAAGCGCCTGCGGCATCGTTTAGATTCAGCGGCCGCGCTTTTAAAAACACGGTCCGCTCCATAGGGTTATAATGTTAAAAAAAAAAAAAGACAGACATCTTCCATAAATAAGTTACGTCTGAACACGGCCTTACTTGTAAAAATGTTAGTTTCTTTGCCTTTACTCTTCTCCATCCTCCCTATGTCCATGCTCTCTGTAGTATGACTTCTCCCTGGAGAGGCGGAGCGTGCGCTGGGGTTTGGAGCTGGCAGAGGCCAGGGCAGCAGAGGTCAGGGCAGAGGAGGCAGTCGTGGCGCAGCAGGACGTGGAGAGCAGAGAGGGTCCGTCCCAGGATGTGGACAGCGCAGGAGGGAAGAACTGCAGGCTGCAGCCTGCGGAGGACCAGGACCCTCCGCCTCCCGCGTTGAACCCTGTCCTGGCTGGCCTGACATCTGCCATCCTCACCCCCCTGCCTGCCCCGAGCCTGGGTCCCAGGAAGGCTCTGCCCAGCACCCCTCAGCTTCACTGCCTCAACCTGGCCGACTTTGAGCGGGAAGAGGACCCATTTGACAAGCTGGAGCTGAAGACCTTGGATGATAAAGAAGAGCTCCGCTGCATTCTCCAGAGCCAGCCCCAACCTCCGCCTTCTGTATCCCCACCGGACACCGCCTACCCGGGGCCGGCCTCACGCGGCAGCAGCCCCTCTCCCCCATGCACGAACGCCAAGCCAGTGTTTGCCCACAACCCCAATGGGCTCGTTGCCTTGCTGGACATGGACCCAGCCGGCGGCCCTGGCAAGGGAGGGTTGGACACTGACGATCGTCCCTGTAACATCCGCTCTCTCACCTTCCCCAAGCTCTCGGAGCCAGGGGACTGTGACTCCGCCCCGGTGGGCTACAGCCCTCTGCAAGTTCCCGTCCCCCAACGGAACCTACCTAACGGAAGCCCACCGCCCCTTCCCAAAACCCAAGTAATTGTCGCGTCAGACTCCCCCATGCACACCAGGAATGGAGCGCCGAAACAGGTAAATACGGAGCTGCCCACTATTGCTGGGCAAGACATTTTCATGTCTCGTCAATGTGTGCTGCTGAGTTAGGGATAAACCAATCACGTTCTGGAGACATTTTAGCCTCTTGGGACAAAGGACAATATTTCAGTTCCGGTGTGGCCAGAAGATGTGAGATAATACTTCCTCCTCCATGTTCACACTAGTCTGATTAGCAACTTGAGATGTGAGAATGGAGGTGGAATTTGTTTAAAATAAAAGATAATAAAATGCTAATTTGATTTCAGATATCTGTTTTTTTATTTTATAATTTGCATATGGGCCCATGTGTTCCGCCTCTTATGCTCTCTACACAACTATTTAAATGCACACAAGAATGATTGGTCAATACTACTAAAACTACACACTAATGAAAATCAGGACACTTCTTTTTTTCGTTTTGCTATATGCAAATATCTGTTTAGAGATTAGCTAAACAGGCTGTTTAGAGCTAATCTCGTTACTTGTTTAAAAAAAAAAAGTTAAAACTAGGCAAGCCTAGTTCACCCAGCCGCAGGCATGAGCCAACACCGTAGGCCAATAAATAGTCACATAGTTTTCATGCAATGTTCCGTGACACTCCACAGAAATTGGGATCCAACGCTATTGGTGTATTACCACCACCTACTGGCTAGGTGGTGCATTACCACCACCTATTCTAGAATGTAGCGAATGCACTTTTTAACAAGGTCGGTCAGTCAGTTAGCGACACTTGCTTATATTAGCCGGTCTCGCTACACACGCTCTGGCAAAAAGTTCTGTTATTCTTTATGCGTTTGTTGTCTTCCGACAGGTAAACCCGGGGTCGGGGCCTGGTGGCCTGCCATGTGGGGGGGCCCTCCTCAGCCTGACTCCCAGTGAGCGCCAGTGTGTGGAGACTATAGTGAGCATGGGCTACTCCTACGAGGGAGTCTTGCGGGCCATGCAGAGACAAGGGCAGAATGTGGAGCAGGTGGGATCCAATTTCATCCTTGGGCAAAGAGATGCATGTGGAACCATATATCGTGTGTGACCTGAGCGCAAAAAAAAATTATTCTGTTCATTGTGCCTCTTGCCTTTTATTGCAAATACAGTTGCTTTAATAAAAGTCATACAAATAGAGCATAGAAATTAAAGGAATTGTAATAATTATCTCACATGTTGCTTACTGTCTCAGTATGGATCATAAAAGTATCAATCAGGTTCATGACATGCTGATGTGCAGATCAGTGTCAGTATATGAAGTAATTAAACGTATGCAGGACTAGCATACAGACATGGATAAATGTGATCTTTTCTATTGCTTTATACTAGGAGATAAGTATTCAAAAGGGTGGGAAGGGAGACATAGAGAGGCAAACAAGGTATATGTAGATTCAGGAGTTGGAAATTCCTAAAGTTATTCAAAATTACATTATTCCGATATTGGAATATGTAAAATAATATAATGTATATGCTAATTTATTGAATCCCCTACATGTTTAAAGCAACTACACCTTTAATTACTCTGTGTCTCAGGTGCTGGACTATCTTTTTGTCCATGGGCGTCTGTGTGAGCGGGGGTTTGATTCCGGCACGGTGGAAGAGTGTTTAGAGATGTATCAGTGCTCAGAGGAGAAGGTTTGTTTATATATTTGTAAATAAAATAAGGAATTGACCGATCCTAAGCCTTGCCTCTTTCACTTGTTCAACCTTGTTACTGTAACTTGGTTGGACACAACGGCATAGAAAGCTATCACAGCTGAATGAGTTTCTGTCGGATTCAAAAAACGCTCAGCTGTTTTTAGAGGAAAGGCAAAAAGGGGTGGGGCTTGGCATCGGTCAAATGTGATTTGAAGAGGCCATAAACAACCAACTTGTTGCACTGCTACTTCATTAATGGATAAAACAGTGTACAGTATTTAAATGTGAAGCATTTCTACTCATCCTAGGCCTTGCAGTTTCTTGAGTTGATGTCAAGGTTTGGGGAGATGGGCTTTGATCGGGATGACATAAAGGAGGTCCTACTGGTGCACAACAATGACCAGGACAAAGCTCTGGAGGACCTGATGGCTCGTGCTGCAGCCAGCTGAGCCCCACCCAAGGGCCTGATTCCACCTACCACTCTACACATCTCTCCCTTTTCCCTCTACGCACCCTGACCCTGCCCTTCCTGTGGAAGGGAGTGCTGGGAGACAGTTTCCCTCCTCTGAGCACGTCTGAATATCTGGGTGCCTAGAGTGGAGGGTCTTAAAGTGTAAGAATAACTTTATTATGGAGTTTGTATTTGTAAGAACTGCTTGGATTAGGTTCAGCATTGGTACGGCTCACGCTCTGGGATTCAAGTATAGCTTCTGGGGATATTTGCGAAGAGGACACTTTTGGACACAATTGGGCTCCGGCATTCAGATGCCAGGTCAGCTAGCACTTTCATGGGTGTATAGCTGGCTCCTGATAGGGCTACAGTGCCTGTAGCCAGGCTATCAGTGCATCGGGGAAGATAGTGAAATTGACGCAGCAAAGCAAAGCTGCCATCTTCCACTGCTCATTGCAGTCCTAGTTCATAAATGGTGGAGAGGATGGGGGGGCCCTGAGGATGTGGGCCCTGAGGAGGCTCGTGAAAAAAATAACCAGTTCCGTCCGAACGTACAATTCACAAAAGGGCACTGTCACCAGGCAGAGAACTGACTCCAATGAAGTGCCGTCTCTGTTTTGGTGAATAATACTCTACTACCCTGACTCATCTCAGTTGATATCTTATCATTCTGTTCAGTGATTTTATTTTATTATATCTTTTTTTTGGTTGCTTTCTTGGAACTGCATAATAGAATCATAAAGTTCTCATTCTAAATTTAGCAAATGCTATCACTGTATTAGTAGGCTTTCCACATGCACTGGAGTAGATGTTAAAGAGTGGAGGGAAATGTGAGGTTCTCCTGCAAGAAATATTAGGACATGTTGCAACATGTACAACACTGGCGTGTTGAATATTGCAAACACAATTCACAGTTTGACTTAGTTAAAATAGTACACTGACATTTATTTACAAATAAAATTGGATAAGATTAAAGTGGAGAAGTAAAACCACTGATTGTGATGCATTACTGTTTATGCATGGAGTGGGAAAGGGTGAATGAAAAGTAAATGTGTGGGGTTGTTTCACAACCAGACTACAGTGCAATAGAGACATTTCACAATGTGTCACTGTCACTTTCTATAAATGTTGGGATTAAAGGTGTAGTCTTTAAGCCTTGCTGGAATTTTGGAGAAAAACAAAGATTTGATTTGGTTTGATTTAATCAATTGCAGTCATTTATTAATCTGTCAGTTATTGGAACACCACAGTCTAAATTCACACAAATGTTTTCTTGTATAATTGTTCATGTTAAAACATTTAAATTCACTGGTTTATGGTGACTTTAGTTTTTCACATTTTAAGTTCCCAAAGTGTCAGTCTTGGATGTCAAAAATGTATATATTTATTTTTTACGATTATATGTTTTATTGCCACCAATATTTTGAGTGTTACGACTTCTCTTAAACCTCAGGATAAGTCCAAACTTTCTCTATGAGAAAGTAGCCCTACATACAGTATGTGTTCTTAATTCTAACCCAAGTCAAAATCTCAATAATTCTGGAAAGGTCAGTTTTGGGCTGGCTGGTGCTCCATTATATGGTATTAATGGCAATTATGAGAAACTGCAAGATTCAGCAAAGACAAAAACAAGACTGAGGGACACTATGAATCAATCTAAAACCTTTGTGCATATTTTAAAACAACGTATCAACAGCCAGACTAGTTATATACATGGCATGAGTAGGATAGAAATGTGTAAATTATACAAAAACCCAAATTGGATTTAGCCAAGTCATTAAAATGTTGCAGAAACTAGACATTGGAAATAGATAGGACTTGTATTTCCTAGTCATATTCTGAATTCTGGGGTAATAGAACAAAGTATGCAAAAAAATGTTGACCCAATTGTTACATTGAGCGACATCTTTACAAACCGCTCAAAAGTTTCCAATTTAGCTGATGGCCCAAATTGACCTTCGCTCTTGTGTGATCTTATGTTTACTGACCCTTTATTAGTTATACTATGCATTGGTACAGTAACTTTAATTGTAATGCTCCATTTGATTTTGTGTTCAGACCCTAGAATCAACTGCAGCACGAAAGAGGGTTTTAATCAATATCACCTTTGCCCCTGTCCTGTACCACACTCAAGTATATCTTGCAACATGTTGTAATAAATACATTTTGCTGTCTTACTGATATTGATATTGAAGTTAGTAGTGTTCCCCACCAAGATGTGATTTGAGAAACGTTCACATTTCACAAAAACATTTTGTTGCACATGATTAAATGTAAAATTATGTTGATGTTCTGTTTTGAGAGGTTGTAATTGTTCTATTTTAAATTTTATTGACCATCATTGCAATGGTATTATGCGTGAATGTAGCTATGTTTATGCTCCTATAAAGCCCATGCTTGTCTAGCTGACAAAATAAATACAAGAGGTCGTTGTTCTCTCTGGCAACTAGAATATCCAATTGTGGTCAGCAGAAAAAACGAGAGAATAAAAAGATACATAGGCTACGGTACTTGTCATTGACCTTTTCAATATTACTGATTTCATTTTTCTTTTATGTTTTAATAATTATCAAAATTGTTAAATACATTCTTAAACGGCCTAAGATGTAGGTGGTCGTACTTCAACGTCAGTGTGCACATAGAAATGTGTACGAGTACGCATTACGTCTGGTTTCACGTACGACCTTGTTGGTGTTTGATGAAAGTGCGGCTGCGCATAGCTCTGTTTTCAACGTTGCTGACGCCACTCTCGAAATAAAAAAAAGAAAAGAAAGGTTTGGAGAGAGGGGAGCCTCTCGTTTTGGCTCCTCTGTCGAAATAAATCGATTTGCAGCGAGGCCGGTGTTTAATTTTAGTGCGACGCCTGGGAGGCAAGGTAACGTAACTGAGCGTTAACCCTAGCTAACGATTACGGTAGTTAACCTCCCTTTATGTGATCGTCCTTCCTCGCCGTCGGACGCAAACCAGCGAAGGCCAAGCTACTAAATAGCTAATCGCTATTATATGATCCAGTATCCAGCGTCAATATTACCCTCCATGTGGGTGAGGGAATTGTGTGTGTCAGACTATGGCGAGAAAAACAGTTAGCAGGAAAAGGAAAGCAGGGGAGCCCAAGGAGCAACAACAGGTAGGCGGAAACTGGCGGTTGCAATGGTCTCCTAAGCTAACACAGGTAGCATGCTAGCTAATGCTATCAGAGCCAGCTAGCGACATTGTAAGACATTAGTGACATTTCAAGATTATGTTTTGGAGATTCGCTTCACGCATTCGCATAATATGCACATACAGTATACCGTACAGTACGGCAACACACATACTATATTGATCAAATTAAAATATAAAAATAGATCGTACGAACGTTTTTGAACGTTCGTACCGGTACCGTACCTAATCGAAAACCGCCTTCCGAGGTACCGTACCGTACCGTAATATTGTGAAATGCCTTTTTTAATGTTATTGCCAATCGTGTTTTATATCAATAATATTGGATATGCTTGAAGGATCATCCGTTATTATTGATTCGTTTTTCAACTGCTAGGACCTGAAATATGCATTTTCTTTGGTTTACAATTTAAAATCTGAAAAATAAACATTCTATATTTGAATAGGGTACGGTACCGGTACTTTTACGTTGGGTATATTGAGGCTTTGATTGAATACAGTTTTACATTCCTCCGAATTTCTCCATAGTATTATAAAGTATGCTAAAGAGATAATTAATCATATTCTTAGTAATTTACATTAACAGCAGGTAGGTTAAACCAGATACATTATTTAGAGCATATAAAGACTTTGGTTAAACACATTTAATTCAATGTGATGATTTGACAGTTTGATATGTGATAATATATCATACAGTACCATACCTGTCATCAGATGTTTCTATATTATGTTGTTGCAGGCAATACCCAAAGTATAATTTTAACTTTTTCTGTAATGACTCAAAGCAACTCATTTGCAAGTTGATAGGTCATCTAGCATATCAGCCATTTCAGTAACAAACGTTTCATAGTGAAATAATGGCCTATGGTGCCATTTCAGAATAGTCAGCCAAGATTACTGACCTAATTTGGTTGTATCAGTGCTGCTAATGTGCATGCATGTTCACGGCATATGTATTGATCTAGCCTTATATTATCTCTGAATATGTGCATATAGACTAGGCTCAATCCTCCTATGACCCTGTTGGCTTCCTAAATATGGGTCAGTGAGCTGCAAGTAATGGCCACAGTCTCTCAGGGAGTGGATCTTGCTTCTAAAACGATCAGTAATAAAGACATATAAAATGTTGATGTAGAAGAATGGTGGGTAGACTTTATTTTTAAGAGTAACATGGTAAGTGGATCAGAATGTTATGATTATGCTAATTTATATCCTTGGTTGATGCATGAGCAGTAGACATGTTTGTTTACCTTAAGATTGTTGACACATTTCAGTTTATACATTGCCAAACCATGCAGTATCTCAACATTATATCCTGGCTGACTTATTCCCCATTTAAATATTTTCCAGACCATGGAAAATGTACCGTTATTGGTCCTATGTTTTTTGGAGTCAGTACCTCTTTCAGTAAAGCTTCCATTGGTTTGTCTTGATCTTTGGTTGCATTACATATCCTTACATACACATATTTAGTATTTGTAATTTTTATCCTCCAGTATTTCTTAATGTTTATATTTCTCTCACCTTTACTCTAGCTGGGCTGGTGTCAGTCGGCACTCAAGCGGAGCCGCGTGTCTTCCTCGTCGCGTCATGCCCAGCAATGGTGGTGCAGTCGGCAGTCGGTGGTGTGCGCCCTCCGGGGTCGCGAGTTCAGGCCGCAGCAGCAGCACGAGTTGCGGCTGCAGCGCAGCCTGCGAGGCTTCGCGGCAGGCAAGCTACCCGGGATCCTCAAGGAGAGGGAGTTCTCTCTGGGACGCCTCAACAAGGTGTTTGCGTCACAGTGGCTCAACCACCGCCAGGTGGTCTGTGGGACCAAGTGCAACACGGTAAGATGTTTTCCGTCCCGCCATTCTGATATGTGTAGAGCACTTTGGTGATAATGTGTAGCTGTGGCGCAAGTGCTCGGGTGTTGCTGGCGCTGCTGTTTATGGTGATAGTTTGGTGATATTTTGTTGTTGTTGGTATCATATAGGGATGCAGCGATTAACCGGTTTCACCATTAACCGGGATTAAAAACGCCACGGTTTTATAACCGTAGAGGTTCAGCTACACAGAGTGTTTTCTTTCCATCTATTTCCATCACTTTTCTCACTCTCAAAATAGGGTAATTTTGGTTGCCCAGTGAGGACAATCAAACAAACATTACTAGGCACAATCTGCAGATTGCAGACGGAATAAAAACGAAGTTATACTCTAAATATGTCATGCGGCACAATGCTGTCATGAGAGCAACATCATTAAATGTGATTACTCTGCGTTCATTGTGCTGCGCCACGGCATTTCATTGACGCCACATTAAAACTGTCTGTATGGTAACTACCTATTTCTATCTAACATAGTTTCAGTAAAACTGTAAGGAACACTTTATTTTCTCGGTAAATGGAGAATGTCTCCGTTCGAGACAGCTCTGATGATAATTTAGCTATGTGAGGTGTGAACTGTGGCAAGAAACAGCGCTCGAGTGACAAGTGCGCTGCAATACAGAAGCTGCAGGGTGCAGCAAAAAACCTAACTCAAATCCCTTCAGGGGTGCATGACGAACTGCAAGGAAGATAGTCTGCCTTAGCTATAGCCAACTAGTTAAGATAGTAGGCTAGCTACATCATTTATATGTAGTTATATTATGTTGCTGTAACATATATTATTTTGGATGGAGTGCCTACTCTGGGTAGGGAATGAGTCCTTACCCCAAGTGAAGGAGTTCAAGTACCTCGGGGTCTTGTTCG
>JAODUE010000020.1:2091672-2104163 GCA_027564755.1 Amblyopsis hoosieri
CTCCCTTCTCCCCTGCCAAAACTGAACCCACCTCCTCCAGCCTCCTCCTCCCCACACACAGACACACACTCCCCTTGTTATAGATTGTGACCGCCGGTAAGTGATGCATTATTCATTACCACCGTGTCTTCCGTTGATGGATGGCTGTTTGAGAGCCCTGTCCGTTAAATAAATCAACAAATAAAAATGCAAATTCTCACATTTCGAGTGAGGGAGCCCAGCCAAAGTCCCTCCCCCACATCACATCTCCTCCCTGCCTTCCATTCTCTTCGCAAAACTGCACTGCTGCTCGGCCTCCCTACACGTGCACACGCCTTCGTCCCCTACACACACACACACACACACACACACACACACACACACACACACACAATTAACTGCTATTGACAGGCAGGATGGGACTAAATGAGGAAAACACACACATACTTGAGCTCCAATCTCTGCCTCCCTCTGCGGCAGCTATCACTAACCCCCCCCCCCCCAAGCTCCCGTTGGAAAATTTGACTACGGAAACATAGTGGTTAGCGTCTAAAAGCCGGTCCACGTTTGACATGTGCTGCCACAGGCTTGCACTGTGAAAGCATCTGTATTTATCAGTGGTATACTGTGTATATAGCAACCCATTGGTGGACCTCTGCTATGTCCCAGCATGCATTGCTCCGACCACCCGTGCGCACGTCAACAGGTGCCATGCCAACGGTCGGCCTCACCTGGAAGAGGCGAGCGAGGATGCAAACCGACGCTGCTTTAAAAACGAGCAGAGAATTATGTTGGGAAGATCAGTGGAGCGTGCGTTAAAGAATTCATGTTTTGTATCTGGAATGCTCCTCGTCAGACTGTGTATACACTGAATAATTTATCAAGCCAGCCAGACGGAGGGATTGCATCTCTATTAGCTTTAATCTCCCCCATTTTGGTTTTTATTTATTTCTCCGTGCATTTCTACACCAGCGGAGAAGGCGCTGGTCTCCCCGCCTCGCCTTCCTTTCACACCTGTACGAAGCTGTGCTGCTATTCTGCTGTGCCACCCCACTGGTCTTGACTTGTTAATGCTGCTTGTTGAGGTTCAGTAGGCAACATTTTGTTAACACATTACTCGTAGAGGGATTTGCTTTAATAGTGTCTGCAAGTGAAAGGTGAACAGCAAGTAAGATGTACCATTCTTTAGCCTGGTGTGTGTCTGCAGTCGCTTCCTGGGCTCTCACTTTGTCTTTCTGTGTGATTTCCTTATGGGATTGGCCTTTTTTTGTGTGAAACAAAAAAAAAAAAATTAACAGGGGATCTTTAAATATCATTTTTGTTTTATTATTATTCTTTTTTTAAATTTTTTTTTGCTTTGGCAGAGGTCACTTGTGAAGTTCTTAATGGAGTCACGCGTGTCCATTTTTATTTCTAACACAAGCAAACCTTTTGACTTCATCTGGTACAGGCTGGACTCTTCCCTGATGGAGTTGCTGGAAGCCTTCAGCCCCATCTCTGTGTCCGCGACGGGGGGCAGTGCTCGTAGGACAAGACGATACCCCCAAATTGACCGCAGAGCCCTGCTCTCCCCTGGGGGACCCTACCCTCATGGTCCCCACCAGGACGTGGAGGAGAGTCGGATTCTGGAAGAGATTTTCTTCATTTGCTAAAATGTGTACGTCAAGTGCAGACGCAGTCATTCTGCAGCAGCAAAACAAAAAAGTAAATATTTTGACACTAAAAAATTGCCTAGTTTCTTTTTAGTCTTTAACACATTGTCTTATGGTTCTTACATTTCCACTGCTGTTCCTAATCAAATCAATCATGGTAATCTTAATTGTGGTGTTTTTAATTAAAATAAAGGCTTATTTATTTTTAAGTGACTTTATTTCCTATTTGTAACTTATTCAGTTGGGCTGCAATTTAATGAATCCTCCTTTCTGGTGTGCTAGCTAAATTATTCTCTGACTTTGGAGTGGCCGGGTATAGCCTATAACTAGAGTGCTGCTACATCTAAGTTATGCCACCACCGCATATGAAAGATCAGTCTAATATTCTGCATTGGTTCTCAGTAACAAAATATCACTCGTGACGCATTCTCTTTTTATTCTAGACTGTGCTTTATTAATGGGCTAAGCTGAGACGCATCATTCATTTAAAATTACAAAAAATGTCCAGGGGACTAGAGAATGGTGCAGTCTGGAGAGATGGGGGCGGGAAACTAAAGCGCGCTGCCCAATCAAGCTCAGTCCATCAGGATACTTGGCAAAGCTTTATATGCAACATTCCAGTCCCCACCCTCCATGTGTGCTGAAATTGGGAATAGATCTCCATAATACTTTTGAAACCAGTTGAAGTTAAATGTAATACTAACACTATTGACTTGTCAGAATAAAACCATTAATAATAGCATTGAAGAGATGATGGTAACACAATGCTTGATGAAATAGTGCAGTTTTCAGTGAATTTAAGCTCTTAATACAACAGTTCGACAAGATCAGAGCTCTGTTGAAGGAAGGGAAAAGTTATCTTCATAAATAGGGTTTTTATGCAAGCAGTTTAACATTAATTAACCAATTAATCAGCCATTAGTTAATTAAATATCACTGTCACGATAAAATGACCTTGAGGCACTGATAATGCATATCAGAATAATCAGCATAAATTGTGTTAAACTGGCTTCTACTCCCAGGTCACCGTCAGACTTTTAAAAAATGGCACATACATAGGACTCTTCTTCAAATTATCGGTTGGCGTACATCAATGTCTCTTCTGCAAACACTTCTCGGCAGAAGCAAGGTAACAAATAATGACATGGCATATGGTAATAGAAACATAGGTAAAAGCAGTTAATGCAGTGACAATAACAGAGCTCTGATCTTGAATCAGTCGGCACAAATATATAAGCATAATAAATAAATAAATAAATAGCAATAAAATCTGTCTTTGACATCACTTGGTCAGTTGGAGCGTTATTCTCCATGGTAAAATAAGGGCAGAAGGCAGGAGAAATGATCATATAGAGACCACTATGCTGGCCTTCGCATGTTATACCGTATATAAAAACTATTTGGTCACGTACCAACTCATAGAAAAATAATGCCATGAAAGCATGCATATCATTTCAGACATGAGGCATAAATAAATACTTAATGAAATAAACAAATGATTGATCATCTAGGTATTTCTATAAAAAGGTCAATGTGTGTCTATGCTAACAGAGGTCAATGCTCTCCCTGACTATATCCTGGATAAAAGCCTTGGTCAGGTCCAACTGCAGTTCCCTATCCTACAAAGTTTTTTTTTGTGTGGTTGTTTTTTTTGTTGTTTTTTTTTTAACCTGGTATTATCATGTCTTCATTCATATATTTTTTGTAAGTATTTAAAGTATCATTTTATCCAGTCCTTGTAGATAGAAGTAAAAGTACTATAAAATATGCAAACCTATGTACAGGAGGAAAAACAGAGCAACAGAAAAAAACAAAAACATTTACAGTATATTCATTGGTTTATGTATATATTTATATATATTTATAGTCAAACGTCTGCTCTGTTTTTCTATGTTTTTGAACCTTTGTATTTTTGTCTTCGTTTGCTGTATGTAAACAGTTGCAGCTGTAAATTGGATTGCATGGATATGAGATACTGGGCATTCTCAGTGTAGCACTCTCTGAACAGATCTCAGATCAGTGGGGGCAGTCAAAATGGAGATGTACAGTGTGGTAAACAAACAAAATAAGAATGTTTGTTAGTAATAATAATAATGCATCCACCACAGCTATGGAGAATCAAAGTTGTGTTTCATTGGCGGTATATACAAGTTAATTAAGTAGCAAAGATTTTGGCATGAACATATGACGGTGTGAATATCCAGTGTGCATATTTGCTCTTCTCTGTCAGCGTATTTCTCCTTTATAGTCGATTTAATGAAACCTAAATGCTCGCCTGTCCGATGTGCCCCCGTGTCTCTATCCCTGCATGGGCTTGTGGGAGGAGGTGTTAATTAAAGCCCACTAAAATTATTAAATTGGATAAACAATTATATCTTCATATATTTCTAAACAGGCCATCACTGGCTAGACAAATAAAAAATGTTCTCCATGACATAGTAGTGTCCAGTATACTGTAGCATAGCTACTATGTTCCTGTGCTATATTGTTTGTAAATGTGTATTATTTGCTGTGTGATTCTGAATGTCGCTTGGTTTTTCTCCACAGAACACAGAAGATCCATTTTTACGATGGTTCCCTATTGTCCTTAGAAGACCATGGCAGCAATCAGAATCAAAACATCTTAATGTCATAGCTGCTTGGCTTAGCATTCACAAATGAGTGTGGGGACACTATGGGGTCAAAGACAACTAAATAAATAATAATTACTATGAATTATGAAGTATGCTCTAATTTGACTATGCTGCGTCCTGCAATGTATAATTACATGTTTTAGCCTTGTTGAATTTGACAGCTAAATCAGCTGAAATAGGTTAGATACATAAACTAGAATGGGACAAAAAGCCGTTAATAAGGAAAGTAAATACCCTTCAAGAAGCATTGCCTTCCAAAGTGTCATATTGACTATATTCATAATGTAACCGCCAACTGATTTCGGTCTGTATTGAATGAAGGTCCAATAATGGCCTGTTGACCTTTTACTAGGAAGTGTATAGTATTTGTTTATGACATTTTTATTTTATGGGAGAGTATATGCTAAATCAATATGACACCAGCCAATATGATAGCAGGTATGATACAGTAGGTAAATGGGGTTTTCCACATTTATTGCTTCATTATGTTTGACAATGGTCTATGTTTATATTGTGTTTTATGGGAATATAAAGCAATATCACACATTCTAAAGGTTATGCTTCAAGTTAAGTATTACCAGTAAAGATCCATATATTAACTGAAGCTAGGAAAAAACATTATAACGTCCATCATTGTGTGCAAGGCAAAACCCAACTCTCGTATTATAGCGATATTCATCAATATTAAACCACCGTTATAAAACCATTAATCCCTAATGTTTTCAAATGTTAATCACATCCTTTAATCATTGAAACCACGGCACATCAACTGCTGCTCTGAACCATGTTGTGCTCAAATCTGGTGGAACACAGGTGTCCTGCATAACACTCATTGGTCAATCCTTTGCACTGTCAGGCCATGACGCTGATAGCATGATAGCCGCAGTGTTCCACGCATTTTGACCAATCCTAGGGAAACGCAAATATTTCCTACATGCAGGTTTCAAAAGAACCTGCACGAATAAGGTCCCTAATGCCCATCCGTAATTGTAATGTAATCAAATAAATTGACATTTATTCTAGATGCATTTTGAAGACATTTATGGAGCAACCATAGTCAGAATTGGACATGCACTGAAGCTTCATAAATGGCTGAGAAATTATATGGATTTGGCTGTAGTTTTGACATCATAATAGCTTGTTGGCTGCTCGCAGTTTATATTTTGTGTTGTGTATTGTTTCCATTTTTTTGGGAGCACAGTGCTTATTGGCAGATTCTGCAGGTGACAAGGCAATATGCTACATGCACTTTACTGAATGCAAAGGACAGCAAGGGTCATGAGACTTGTTCGTTTTGGTTCAAGTTTTAAAGAGTAGCTTGTGTGTGTCGGTATGTGTGAGCGTGTGTGTGCGTTCGTGCTTGCCTGCGTGCGTGCGAGAGCGTGCGTGCGTGAAGCTCCAAAGATATGTTTGGAATAGAGTCAAAGATAATTATCCTTTTCCTCTAAAATCATTTAGCCTGATTCTCTTAAAGCCTGCTACTGAGATGTGGCTTTTTGCATTTTCAGATAGTATTTACACCATATGTGTACATTCACACATATATCTTTTCACATTATAATGTGTGTCAGCATATAGGTAATCAGAAATAGGAATGCCTGCCGTTTTGGGAGCTGCCAGATTTGCGATTCATCCCAAGCAGAGCAATGTTTCAAACTCCAGCTAAAATCTACAAAAAAATTACAGCTTGTCACATAGTCAGTAGCTGTTCTATATACAGACACACATATAAAATATGTGCATATAAATACATATATTTGTTTGTGATTAATATCTATTTATCCATATATACTGTATATATGAATACATTTGCTTGAATGCTTGTTATACATATATGTACTGCAAATATAAACAAGTTCATATATCTCAAACGTTTCTAATGTTCTAACTACGAGGTTAGGATGTCAAGTTATAAAAGGTTAAGGCTGTAATACAGAACAGCCCCTCTCATGCACTCAACATCCCCTCGGGACGAAATGAGAAGAGAACAAAATAAAACATTTAAAATAATTGTAAACTAGCGAAGTGAGCGACCCCGTTTGGTCATCTGAAATAGTTTTGCCTGTATTCAAAAAGCATATCAGCAATATATATGTATATATACATACACTGTATATATATTTGAAATGTACACATCTTTTAAATGCAACTCCTAACCAGCCAAAACTGATTAAAGGAGATACAGTGGTCCGAGTATTTTAGAGCTACAAGTCCTCAGCAATAAAAATGTTTGGTCTTTTGGTCCCTAAAACAACTAAGGAATGACAGGTAAGACTCCCTGGAGACCGTTACTATGGCTGTCCTTGGCAACGGTATCCCCTGGAAACGGACAGGCACTCCGAGCTAAAGATGGCCATCCCAAAATCGAAGCCAATTTGTGTTCTGAAAATATCACACTCCCTACGTTCTCTCTCTCTGAGAATATGTCCGTCCCTTTTTCAAGTATGGAAAATTGGTCTTCAAAAAGTAATTGCTCCATATTCAAACCACCTTACAGAAATATCTCCTATGGCAATCCTTTTTCAGTTTTTTTTTTTCATTTCTTTTTTTTTTTTTACTTTTAAAAGCTTGTTTTGTTCTTGTTGGATTTTTGACATCCATATTTCCTTTAATAGTTCAGTGGGGGTTGGTCATTTTCAGGATTTTTTAAAATTGTATTCTTTTATCAGTTTTTTTTCTTTTTTTTTCTTCGAGGTTTATCGAAAGTCTTTGTGGTCCAGAAAAGGTAGCTGTCATTCAAGCAGGGTTGTATGAGGGAAGAGATGTACAGTACGTATGTGTGTGTGTGTGTGTGTGTGTGTGTGCGTGCGCTTGGGCGTGCGTGTGTGTGTGTGTGTGCGCGTGTGTGTGCAGGAGAAAAAGACCTGGACCTAACCAGGCTGGTAAAAACTCTTGTTCCAAAGGTTAAGTACGTCCAAAGGGGTTGTCCTTGACTTGGTCATTTCTCTCTCTCTCGTTTCTGAAGCAGCCTCAGTGTTCCGTTGGTTGGGTTTACTCTCAGTGACGACGTAGCAAGTAGTCAAAATGTAATCCAGCTCAACATAACCTAGAAAAGCCAAAAGAAGTGTTATTTTTCATATCTGGGGGAAAAAAAAAATAAAAAATTATATATATATATATATATATAATACAATATAAATAAAGAGGTAGTATGATAATGCTCATATGGCTTTATACACCAATGGAGATCAACAGCGAGCATATCAAAACTTATTTTAACCATTTTGTTGATATTCTAAATGTACATTTTGTAAATTGGGAATATCTGTCTGTCTGTTCAAGAATGTAATTTCTCAGTGGCCATAATAATATATATTTGGCCAGGCAGTTACCAGTTAATCTGGTACTAGTTTGACCAAATTAACAGGTAGAATTGATCACAATTCACTGGTAAAAATTAAAAAGTCACTGTCACATCTGCCACTGTATCTGCTAAATATACTAATCTGACAGCAGTTATGCTTTATATTTTCCAAGTACTTGCACAGTAACCTATCTCAATATATTGCACTTTGATTATATTCTTAGAATTAAGTGGGATTTATTGTTATGCTGAACAGTAGCACAGCAAAACTTTCAAATAGACATAAACATAATGCAATATCGTCATCTTTGTTATCTTGAAAGAAAAGAAGAACATTACTATACAGGACAGTTTTGATTGGGTCCATTAAAAAATACTGAAGCCATAAATGTGCAGACGTGTTTCGGAAAGCAGTGATTGGTCCCAAGACACAGTCTGACATGCCTCACTTCCTTTGTGAGTGGGTGATAAGTTGCCCTTGAATGAAGTCATCATTGGTGAATGAGTGACACTGCCTCCGCTCTCCATCACACAGATGTAGGGA
The DNA here is from genome assembly GCA_027564755.1 of Amblyopsis hoosieri. Lineage (NCBI taxonomy): Eukaryota > Metazoa > Chordata > Actinopteri > Percopsiformes > Amblyopsidae > Amblyopsis > Amblyopsis hoosieri. The sequence continues at coordinate 2,099,785 of JAODUE010000020.1, forward strand.
GGAGACAAAAAGCAACGTCACAATTGTCCGCCTGTAGGGTAACAAATGCCTCTCCAGCGGACGCGAATCATTCCGTGTGCAACAGAACCTTTTGCCAATTCTCTTTCACCCACAGGGATACATAAAAGGTTGTACACCCACTGTAGCCCTGTTCAATAGAAACGTTTCATGTACAAAAACTACTGTAGTTCTCAATTACATGAAGGCCTAATGCATGTCCCACGGGTTCGCATCATATTTATAAAACAATATTTCATAATCCTGTCTTTTTCAAGTTGCTCCAGTCTCCGAAGTATTGCTATTTATGGTTATTAATAGAATTGTTTTGTTATTAAATTAACAAATATAGTGTCATAAGGGGAATACTTATATGCAGTTTTAAATTAAACTGTGTGCTATTATATAAATGGTTTCCAATGGTGAGGTATATACGATTTCTATGATTAGCGGATTATGAGCCTAACATTTGATGGATATGCATGAACGTTTATACAAACACCAACCGGTGGTTCCATAGTTATCACTGTAATGACATTGAGATGTGTGCGTGTGCGCGCGAGCACGGTCTCCGTTAACAGTCGGAGCCACACAGCTAATGCGTTCAGTGACCCTCCCGGCCTCACCTGGGTTTCCCTGTGTTCAGCGGCTGCCCTGGCCCCCCCCCCAGAATGGGGGGTCTCAGGGGAGGGGGGAGGGGGAGGGCTAGTAGGGGCGGTTGGCGTCCTTCGGCCTCTTCAGCTGCACCTTGAGCCTCTTCATGCCAATCTGGAAGCCGTTCATTGACTGGATGGCAGCCTGGGCACTGCCTGGGTTATCAAAACTCACAAACCCTGGAGGACAAACATACAGGCAGACAGACAGACAGACAGACAGGGAGAGAGAGAGAGCAAGAGTGGACCATGGTTAGATGATGAATGGTAAGCAGCATTTGGTTATGAGTATATAAACAATGACGATTAATTTTAAAATACTGTATAAACTGGTCTGGTCAATGCAGATGAATCAACAATTAACATATAATGTAGATACAATTATACATAGCTCATAAAAAACAAACCTGATACCGTGACCGTGATCTCTCAAATGATTTAATACAGCAAATAATCTTAGCAATACATCAATACATTCATATGTTGACCACAGTAAGACATCATAATACAAGTACAGTACAAGAACAAGAGATGAAGAGATACTGTAGGCACATGCAACCAACATTACACAACTCAACACGGGGCTTGGTTCAAAACCGAGACATCTGAAAAGACATCCTAACTGAACTTCACACACATTTTTAACATACTAGGGTTAATGCCTTGACATGTTAAAAATGTCAAATATTTCAAAAAAGTTATTGAATTCAAGTAATTACAATAAAACATCAATTCCAAAAAAGCAAACTGAATTAAAGTACATTTATACAGTATGGTGACAAACATAGTCCTGGAAGCGTTGCAAGTACATCTGCAAGGTAGAACCAGACTGAGACTACGACAACTAGATGTTCATGGTGGCCATATAACAGGCGATCAAAATCAAAACTTCTAATTGTCTCAAAGAGCAATTGACTGATCCCAAGCCCCGCCCCCCTTAGTTACTGTATCTAGGTTGGAGAAAACAGCATAGTTGGATAGAATAGGAAAACAGACAGTTGACGGATGCTGCGTTCACAGTGAAACGTTTGCTACACGTTTGCTGAACGCCAACGGCAGTGGACTGAACGCCATGATACAAAGCAGAGAGGAGTTAGGTTGTAGTAGGTTGAACAACATTCACATGGCTAACAACAAAACCATTGTTGGTGTTTTCATGTTGTAGATTGCTGTGAGACAGATGCATAAGTTGATGGACCACCTCTGTCGGTGCATAGCCACATTGGCTTCTTCTAAAAGGATATGTCTACAATGGCTGTGTTTAGATATTCCAATGATATATTTCATGTATTTCAGAATGAGACGGTATACATTTAAGATGAAATAATATGGTAATGAAAGCAACATTTGATAATGGTAGCCGTAATGACGACAAATACTCACAAATAGGCAACTCAGAAAACACCAACAGGTTCCAAATATGCGGCAACACACTCGCCATGCCCATTAAACGGAGGAGTAGTAGTTCAAGAATGTTTTAAACAATTTTGAGGATCAGTAAAAAAGTTAATTGAACGTTCAAAACGTTCAGTCCACTAATGCACCCAGAGTTTCTGTCGGATTCCAAACTTGCTCAAATTTGAATAGAGGCCAGGGTGAAAAGGGGCGGGGCTTGGGATCGGTCAATTGTGCCTCAAGAACCCTTCAGGGGCTTTGAATGTTGCACAATACAATAAAGATGCTAGTTCTCTGGAACCAAATTATATATTTTCACAAAACTTCATATACTATCTTCTAATAATCTGTGGGCTCTATGAACCAGGACCCTGTAAATACCATAACCAAAACTCGTGGCCACCTTGATGAGCATTAGGTGTAGCATCTCTGTGCCGTTCAAGGTTAACTTAAGAAATCAATAGCACAGGTTTGAAAAATAAACTGCTTTAATTTTAACAGATATCTCCTGAGTGATTCTCCATGCCTTTGTCCTTAGACCCCTAACGTCCACACAACTATCAGAATTCCAGATGCATTTTCTAAAACTTTTTTTATTTTTTTATTTTTTTTCAAAGAGGGATTGGGGCTGTGGGGGGTTGGCTGCGATAAAAAAGGTGATTAGTAAAGTAAGAAGAAGAATAAGTAATCTTTTGGTTTTATACGTTTTTACCCACCAAAGCATTTACTTTGGTTTGTCGCCCGATCCACAAACACTTTGGAGGAGATGACATTACCGAATGGCAGGAACATCTGCATCAGCTCTCCATCCCCAAACTCCTGAGGGAGGTGGTAGATGAACAGGTTGCAACCCTCCGGCCCTGTGCACGCACGCACGCGCACGCACGCACACACACACACACACACACACACACACACACACACACACACACACAGAAACACAAATAAAGAATGGGGAAGGGTCAGAAAGAGAGAGAGAAAAGTGAGAAGATGAAGGCACATCAGAGGAAATGCAGGGACAAAAGAGAAAAAAAGGAAATACGCAATTGACAAAAATGGCATCCATGAAACCGAGTAATGCCAGGATTAAAATAAAGGCCTTTCTATCCACGCCTTTATCTTCAGTTTTAAGAAGAATTTCACAATGATACTGGACTAGATATTCACTAGGAAATATATGTCCAAGAAGACAGAGCTTCAAAGGATTTAACTTCGATGTACAGTTGATGTACAAATGTAAGAATAAGAGAAGAGACTGGAAATTGAGTAGAACTTGTTAGTTCAGTCTGATTCAACACATATATTTACTGGTAGTAGTGGTAGTCACTATTAATAAGAATGTTCTCGAATAAACTGGTCTTTGATTAAGTTGCACGTTTATTCTTTTAGATAACCACAAGGGGGCAGTAAAGTCTCAAGCATGGCTATCCCAGAGGTCATTGAGTTCTTTGGTGTGACTGGAGTTGGTCTACAATTTGGTTCTCTCAGGAGGTTCTCATACAAAGCACAGTTGTAACACTTGTTATTTTATGCACACCTCTCTGTGGTTCATTATTCAATTGTAGAGTAGTTTTCTAAAGCGTTAGCCATTAGACATGTAAGACGGGCTTTACCCATGCTAGCATTTCCAACTCATAATATTTGTGTACCTTGAAAAAGGATGAGAATTGAAGCTGTAATTGTGAAAGGTAAGCATTTTTTAAACTGTGTGATTAGTAGCCTAATTCAGTGGTTGCTAATAATTGTGATGACAAAACAAAACAAATAAACACGTCACAACTGAAGTTTTTTCTGAATGGCAGCGTCAGCTAAATGAGTGAGTGTGTGTGTGTGTGTGTGTGTGTGTGTGTGTGTGTGTGTGTGTGTGCACGTGTGTGCGTTCGCACGGGCCTGCATCTTACCTTCTCTTTGCTGCTGGGGAATGATGGGTGGAGGTTGGGGGAAGGCCTGGCTGATTTGACCGTATGCAGCAGGGTAGGCTGCTGAGACACACACACACGCGCAGCAGATCAGATAACATTCATGATGCACACATGCAAGCACATACGCACAAACACGCACACACACGCACACACACACACACACACGCACACGCACACGCACAGTGGTCCGCGGAGAGTGACAGACAGACCTGCGTACTGCTGGACTCCAGTGTAAGCCTGCTGGAGAGGATCGGCTGCAGTGGGACTCTGGGCTGCTCAGACAGAGAGAGACATGGAGAAACAGAGGGGGAGAGAGAGAGAGAGAGAGAGAGAGAGAGAGAGCGAGAGAGAGAGAGAGAGATGGAAAAACAGAAGGAGAGAGAGATAGAAAAGGAGAGACAGAGAGAGAGAG
>JAODUE010000020.1:2124475-2139751 GCA_027564755.1 Amblyopsis hoosieri
TCCCCTCTCTCTCTATACCTCTCTCCCGCTATAACCTATCTCTCTGTCTCTCCACCATTTCCACTCTGTCACCTTTGTTCTCTCTGTCTCTCTCTCTCTCTCTCTCTCTATCTCTCTCCCTCTCCTTCCCTCTCCCCCTCTCTCTCTCCCTCTCCCTCTCTCCCCCCCTCTCTCTCTCTCCCCCCTCTCTCTTCCAGGCCCCTTGTCATCTTTACATACTCTTGCACCATCTCCCTCAGCCTCGCTGTGTATTTGTGTCCATCTGAAGTGTAAGCATGGGATAGATAGGATGATGCCTGTGTGTGTGTAAGTGTGTGTGTTTGTGTGTGTATGTGTGTTGCAGAGGCATGCCACAGCAGCATGACAGCATACTGCTCAAAGTACAATACAATGCACTGTGTTAGAAACACACGTGAATATACTGCATGATGACGAGGGGTTGGAATTGTTAAGCAATGTTGAAGTACAAAAACTTAATATGGCTCATCCACAAACCATGGTCTGGTCACAAATCTAAATAAAGAAATACATATTATAGCAAAATAAATGGATTCATGTAAAACGTATTATCAAATGTACTGATACGTACTCATAGTAGTTTTCTAAATATTTACTGGGTAAATACCTGCATTTCAAGACCAATCAAAAGACAAACTTTTGATTCTCCTGCTGCTCCACTGCAAAAAAAAATAAAAACGTGCCTTGGTACCCCAAAACCTCGACATCTTCCATATATGATTTATTACTGTAAACCAGCCATTTTCTGAATCAAACTTGGTATTGAATAATTGAGGGGAATCTTTGAAAAGCTCGAACCTCCATTCCCGCCTTCCATTTCTAAGTCAACGTGGTACATTTTTAATTGGACACATGAAATAGCCATGAAGAGAGATGGAGAGAAAGTGAATGGAATCTGCGACACTCTAATGTGACATATGTTCTGCTACGATCCGTATTGTATATGCAAGCATTAGGGAACGGCTAAATGTGTGTCAGGCCTGACGAGCACACATACTCCTCAGCGGCTGACTTTCTTTCAGTCTGTGACAAATAGAACAAGGCTCATGTAATCCCTGCTTTTGAGTGTCCTTGCAGGCAAAGACAGACTATAGATACTAGCTACTATACAAGTCTCTGGGTTGGTACTCTGGTAGTGAAAACATGTGCAACATTCTTCCAACTTTATGGGCAATATAGAAATATAAGATAGTCAAAATGTCTGAAGGAACTGGTCTGTTGACAACATGGGCCTTTCCTACAATAACTACATTGCAATGCAATGCAATTTAATTTTGTTTGCTTTTCAAATACAGTATTACGTACACTACAACTTTCTTTAAGTTTTTTCACATGGTTTAGTTTATTTTCTTTTGGAAAATTGCACCCATTGTGTCACTGTCAGTGTTAGATGAAAATATTTCTGAATGCATAAAAAAATTATGTATTTAAAATACTGTAAATTGAATGTGATCAATCGGAAAACACTTGTAGCTGAATGTCTCGGATTATGAGCTATATAGTGGGGAACTGGCACATTCAGCTGTGAGACACAGTGGTCCTATTTTTCACATTGTTGCCATTTCTTGCTACTGCAGCCCCATGGAGGGACACTGCTGCACACACACACACACACACACACACACACACACAAGAACACACGCACGCACACACACACCTATGCCTTCCCTACTGCACAGCTGTGTAAATCACACACTGTACTACAGGTTTCCCAGCCCCAAGAAATAAAGCACATTAATAACAGCCCTTGCACGCTTAAACACACACTGACAAATTCACCACAAACACACACACACACACACACAAGCACACACACATATGTACCCCCAGCCCCCACACACACACACACTCGCACACACTCATGCACACGCACACGCACACAAACACCCACACACATATGTACCCCCAGCCCCCACTCACACACACTCACACACACATGTACACACACCTACACACGCACACACACACACACACACTCACACAAACACACACACACATACACGCACACACACACACACACACACACACACACACACATACTGTAGAACTGTAAATGTACATAAAAAAAAATGATGCACAGAAAATGAGTGGAAAGTGCATGACTTCCTAATGGAAGCCGAGAGCTGTAAGCTAAAAGGCTAGATACCAGTTGGCATTAAGAAAGGATTCATAATCTTGTAACTGGTAAAAGAAAATAAAACGGTTTCCAGCCTCCTACACAAAGTACAATTACACGTTGAGCATGCCTCCTATATAATTGCGTGGTACTGCATAATGACGCAAACAATTAAACTGTTTCACGTAAATAAATAAAAATTACAAATCCAATCATCGGTAGACAAATTATCTTTTGTCTTTGTAGCAAGAAGACTCAGAGCAGGGCCAAAACATAAACTATTAAACATTTACACACTAACACAACGCACCATAGCTGGTTTTCAAGGCTGACGCAACAGCCTTGAAAACAACTTGCATTTACCTCTCTACAGAGCCTGCATCAAAATAGGGATTGTTTTCCCCCCAGACAGCACCGGCGTAACAAAAAGCAACGACGATCGGGAGAAAGGAATGTCAGGCATATTATTCTTACAGAAAACAAAAGGCCTGATGATGAAACATTTAAAGCAGACTTCATTTTAACCTGTATGTCGAAATACAACAAAGAGATTTTGCCACTAAGAAACGCTGGGGAATAGTGTGGCTCACCTTATATATAGTTTCACTGTTTGCTCCAACTGTCACAATAGAGGACATGCAATCCTGGAGCAATTATATCTATCTCAGAAATGATTTAAATAACAGTTTGTGCTGCTAAGATTCACAAATAAAAACAGAACAATTCTATTACACGAAACAAAACAGGAAATGCACATCTTATTATTTTTACAATAAAAATATCAGCGACGGGGCAACTACAGTATTTGGCGCAATAGAGTTTACTAGTCTAAGCACGTCATATCAATACTAATAGTGACACGGTTGCAGAGGTGCCTTTTTGTTGCTGTGTGAATATTGCTGATGTCAGCGGTCTCCTTGACCTAAGGAATGATAGCAACAAATCTTCAGTCCTCCACAGGTCAGCAATGCTATCCTAGCTGAGCCATGGCTTCACAACCTGCAACCATTAGCCGTACTGGAAAACTATATATGCTGACCAGACTATTTATTTCCTACATGCAAGTTACCTGACGATCACAATGTGCCCTGTACTTTTATCACAGCAGTCCTCCTAGTCATGCTAATTTGTCAATACATGCAAATCTGACTATAGTTTATGACCTTCTTATGATTCATATTATTCTGTGTAGATTAATAATGGAAAGTGCTAAACAGTTTATGCCTCCTGGATTTTTTTTTTTTTACTGTTGATATTTGCTTGGTTTGTTTGTGTGTACAGTATGTGTGTGTGTGTGTGTGTGTGTGTGTGTGTGTGTGTGTGTGTGTGCGTGTGTGTACAGTATGTGTGTGTGTCTGTGGGAGACTTTATCTGGTTGCGTTATACTTCAATTAAATGTGCTAGGCATCCTTTATGTGTTTATTGTGTGTGTGTCTGTGCTTTGTGTGTAATGTAAGCGTGTGTGTCTCAGTGTGTGCTTTGTGTGTACTGTGTGTGTGTGTGTGTGTGTGTGTGTGTGTGTGTCTCAGTGTGCGCTTTGTGTGTACTACGCACGTGCGTGCGTGTGCGCGTGCGTGTGCGCGTGCGTGCGTGCGCGCAAAGCAATTTGTGGCAGCCTACTGCACGTGACTCGACCTGCACAGTCAATATTGGGCAGGTGGTGATGAGTTGAGCTGGCAGGACCATTCCTCAGCAGCTCCCACCTCTCGGTAAAGGTCAGTGGTTTTAATGAGAGGCTCGCTGAGGTCAGAGGAGCCAGAGGGCTCCACCTCCATGACAGCCGCCCTGACTCCAGACCCGCTGTTAGCATGCTAATCCCTGCAGGAGCTCCACCAGCGCTAGTCCCTCCCATGTCCATGGTGCCACCGTCTCCCTCTCTCTCTCTCTCTCTCTCTCTCTCCATCACCCCGCCTCCACCCCACATCCCCCCGTGACTAACTAGCACCCGGTTCGGGCGTCATTGGGGCCCAGCCTGACAGTCCCTTCCAATGATAATGGACAACGCGAACAGCGCTGCCTTGACGACGGACCGCCTGACAAATTGGGATGGGCGGATGCTCCTACGTTGCTTCTGTGGCACCGCCTCCCGCTGTGCTCTTGTTGCTCGGCAGGGCAGGGTCTGTGCGTGTGCGTGTGCGTGCGTGTGCGGCGACAACAAACGGCCCCCTCTGTGACACATGTTGCCTCACCCGCCCAATGAAAACACTCAAAATCGATCGTGATACGTCGTCATAGAAACAGGACACGACGTGGGGCCTGAGTGCGCATTCTGAGCTGAGCTGAGCGGAGTACGGTGGGACGGGGAGGAGAGGAATCGTGCACGCACGCACGTACACACACACACTCACGCGCGCGCGCACAGACACGCACGCAAGCTCTCACGCACGCACGCTCGCTAACATAGTCGTGCGCGCACTGACGCACGCCCTCACACACTCGTGCACGCACACACTCGTGCACACACCCCAAATCAAGTGTGAGAGAAGAAGGATCCCACGGAGAGGATGATGCAACGGCAGTGAAATTTTGAGGGTGGAACTCATGCTGCATTGACACAGACCTGCAGGACAAAACACCACACATGCGCACGTGCACACACACACACACACACACACACACACTGCTCTCTCTCTCTCCTTGTTTCAAAGGCAAATGCGGCCTTACCGTTCTTTGTAGTACAGCGATTACTTGTGTCGACTCAACCTGTAAGACCTAATGACCTGATTAAAACACATCAGCGTCAAAAGACCGGACTTACTGTGCGCATTGAGAAAAGGCAACCACCTTTACGTACTGTATATGAAAGGACTGAAATGCAAATGTCACAAGGTTTTACAGGTATGGCACTTTTCACGGCACGTGCGATATACAGCCTTCATCTGAGGAATGATAGAATGTCATGTAAGATATTAATGTTGTTAAGAATCTGAACTTACACTAAAGAATATCAAAGCCATGCCAGAATCGTTCAGATTTCACGTGCAGTGGAGTGACTGTGTTCTTGCGCGGGCAGAACTTTTGAAAGCTTAGCTCTTGGACTAAGTTCCTGTGACATTTTCTCTGCACCACCTGCCAGTCCCAATATGGAAGGCTTGGCACAAGTGCCAAATAAGAAAGGACTCTCATCATGAGCATTTCACTTTGAGCAGCAGTCCAGCCTCTTAAACTCAACTCAAACTGTCTTGGCCAATGGAGAGAAGCCAGAGCGTGTTGATGGATTCAGGCTGGCCAAGGACAAACAAATTACTTGTATTGGGTTGCCCACTGAATGAAACAATGGCAGGGATATAAAACTTGTTGACAGTTGCATTTGCATTGGAAAGGATAGAACGACACCGATGGCAGGTTAAAGTGTAGCTGGGAGAACAAGGTAGCTTTAAGCAGTCGCAACAGTCCACAACAGATTACAACCTCAATTATTTAATCCCCATTACCATGTTGTTACAGCTCGACTGCTCCTGCCTATTACGCAAAAACAGCCCCATGAATGGCGTCGGAAATCCTATCTTTGGCTTTTACTTCTCAGGCAGACGCCCACCTCCCGAGCTGCATTGCCAATGAGACGGGAGAGAAGGGAAGCTGGCTCTTTGTGCTAGCAGTGTCCCCGCGTTAGCAACAGCAGCCGCCGGTGACCATTATAAATGGCCTCTATTAGCACGGCTCGGTCGCAGAGGGGAGAGAAATAAAATCATTGGAAAGAATGTAAGCCTGCGCTGTCGCCCGGGCACCTGCTCTCAGACTCCGCAGACCCCCGTCCCAAGCCTCCCTGCCCCCCCTCCCTTCCCCCTCCATTCCAAGGGGACAGAATCCTAAAGACTAGATTACTAGTGATACATGGAGTCATTATAGCGAGGGTTATGGCAATAGGATCACAGGAGCGGCTGACAATGGATGTAATAGGGGTCTCTCTCTTCAGGGCTAGCATTACCATGGCTGTGTTTTTCTGTCTGGTTCACGTACACTAGAGGAGGCTGTGATGCTTTTATTGCCTGCCTAAGTTAAATAGGCTTGTATCCTCGAGCAGTACTTTTCCATAAAACCCTCAATTTGTGATTGGCTTAGCGTGAATGAATAAAATAATGACACAAGCTATGCAATAAAATTGTTGACAAAGGCAGTTATTATGTATGTACGTACTGTAGCTTAGCTGTAGTAAAAAAAAACAAAAAACACCCGTGAATTAATTTAGATTTCATCGTTGTTGTTCCTGATGTCTTTTATTATTGCTGTTAATGCTTTGGTACAGCACAATGAACGTATACAAAACGTATAATATACTATATAATAGTACTCAAGCACACAAGCACTCCTTGTCAAGCCAACAAAGGCTGAGGAATAGAGAGAAAAAAAAGATATAGCCAACATCACCATCACTGTAAATGTGACATAAGCTAGTTCAGTTGTAGCACACATGTCTCACAGAAACACAGATGTCTTACATCACATCCCTTAATGAAAGCAACCTTAACCCTCTTCCCTGCCCTCCCCCGAATCGGAGGTGAGATAGGGGGGCAGGAGGATGCCCGAGGTCAGCCGGGAAGCAGCCATAGCGCCTCCAGCTAGTTAAAAAATGGGAGCGGCTAAAACACGCTTATGAAAGCGCGGGGGGGGGGAAGGGGGGGTTCTATAGCCCGGGAGCCCGGAGGGGGGTCAGCCTGGGAGCCCGCGGACGTATATCGCGGTGAGGAGACAGTTCTTAGAATCAGCTGGAAAGCCGTATAGCCCTTAGTTCTGAGGCCATCGGTGAGTAACTGTCCAATGGGGAGTCGCTACAGCTGGACTATTAATAAAAGATAGCACCTTTTCCTTCTGCGCACATCGGTTTCACCCTCCCTTCGGTATACGTCGCCTGCCCACTGGATATATTTGTGTGCGGCACCATCATCATTTCCTGACACACGGCACACTGTTTGCATGGCATGGGGAAGGGGATCTTTGAAATAAACTAATTGTAAATGTGATTAATTCCCAATGTGCCTTTGCCCCCCAATGGAGACGTGGGATTCCCTACAGGTGTAGCAGATCAATTAGTGACCTTTCATTGGGCGGTGATTTGCAGATAATTACTTCTCCCCAGAGAGCAGGAAATAAAATGTAGGCCTGTGGGATCCGCACAGGTTGTTACTGATACACCAATGGTAGCTCCAGCCGTTAACGTTACCAGTTATATGACCGGTCAATAGTGTTACTCCTAAAGCACCGTTACTCAATTCACCTGCACCAATGGCTTAGCTGGTCATTAATGTTACAAAGACTACTCAATACCATTAGGACAATCATTCACTAGCATAATTTACTTGGAGCAGTTAAAGGAAATCAAACACTAGCAGTAAAACTTCATAGAAACACTTTAAATGAAGTAATTAATTCTAATTACAGCATAATGCAATATAGCCCTCTAGTTCGCACATGCGCGCGTGCACGCGCGGACACACACACACACACACACACACACACACACACCTATACAACAACCCTCTATCTCCCACGCAATTTCTCTCTTTTCTCGTCTTTCTGGTTGTACACTTTTCCACTTATTAAACATAATCCACACACAGGCCCGCGCCCTCGCACATGTGAACCACACCGCCCCCCTCCTTCCCCTAAAACACACGCACGAGCGCGCGAGCGCAGGCATGCCCGTGCACAGATGCACGCGCGCGCGCGCACACACACGCACACACGCACACACACACACACACACACACACCGACATTCGAAAATACGTGCAACAGTGCTCAGTCCTCCGGACTATCAACGTAAAAACGTGAAGTTAATGGCCTGGGTTTAGTGAATGAAAGACTGCTGTCCAACGTGTAATACGGGATAGTGGTACGTACAATGTATAGCCGGGAGCACTGCTTCTCCTAATAGTGTCCCATATAAATTAATGTAGTCGTGACTCCACATTCGTTGCATGCTGGCTCGAGTTCCCGAAGGCTTCGTAGCTCTTCCCAGTCCCCAAAATGGCCTAAATAGTAATTTTTGTGTGAAAAAAATAACCTCGAATCTTAAAAAGCAACATTCACTGCGGCAAAAATGATCACAATAGTCTATGGAATTACGGAACTGTCAATTACGCATATAGCCTAAACCTTAACATCAAGTTTTGGTTCCATCAGGGTTACAGATAGCGTCGTTAAAACACTACAAGTAGCTTGGAGAAGGTGGGGTGAGGAGAGTAAACTACAATGTCCCTACCTATATCTTAACCCACCTTTGTGCATGCCAGTGAAGCGGTCCTTGAGCACGGTGAGCTCGTAGATCTTTCCGAACTCCTCGAAGAGAGGCCGGAGGTCCTTCTCGTCTAGATTCCGCGGGATTTGGCCGATGAAGAGTTTGATGGCATCGTGGTCCTTCATGGGAATGGTACCCGCGCAGCCCGCCGAGCTGTGGCTGTGGCTTAATCCGTTCATGAGGCCGTTCGTGCTGGCAGAAACCACGCTGATGCCGTGCACCGTGCCATCCACCTGTCCGTTGGTTAAAGTTGCCATCTTCGGACCGGCCAGGGAGTTGGGATGGGTAGTAGCGGCGGGTGGACGATTGTTTTTCGTAAAAAGCAGGTTGTATTCTTGGTCAGAATCGGAGTCCGAGAAGCCGTGGTGCCGGAGCTGATTCCGCTCTCGTCTTACTACCAAGGCAAATATTTACATTGATATGAATACACATGTAGCATCTGGCCAAAACGCATATCACAAGGCGAAAGCCGCTGTTCCCAGGTTGGTGGATTGATTCCTTATATTTATGTCCTACTCAATAATTCGTTCATTGATTTCATAAAATAGAGAGCACGCGTGCTCGAGAAATAGAAAGAGATGAGAGAGCGAAAGAAAGAGAGGGAGAGAAAGAGTGAGAGAGAGTGTGTGAGAGAGTGAGAGAGAGAGAGAGCGAGAGAGAGAGCGAGAGAGAGAGAGAGAGAGAGAGACCAAGAGCGTTCGCTGTCTATTTACACCCACGTTCCTTCATCCCCGCTTCTTGGCACCCTTTTATTTTTTTTTTGCATTGAGAAGTCGGTATGGGTGTCTTCTCGGTTTAAACAGACAGGGACAGCTCAACCGTTGCAAGTACTGCGGGGGGGGTTTGAAAAAGGTGGGGGACCACTAGAATCTATGTACGTGTGAAACTCGGCGTTTTCTCTCGCCCCCCCCCCCTCTTCATTCCAAGTGCAAGTGGTACATTCCACAAAAGGGAGATGGTCTATAAATAGAGAAATATAGAGAAAACGGTTCTTTGTGCTCTACCCATGAGGAAATACATTAATATAAATGTAGCTGTTTCACAGTTTTAAAGATATATACATACAGATCAGATTTGACAGAAGTAGAGGTGCAGGATTTTGCAATGTAACTCATACATTCATGTTTCAGTTGCCTAAATTGCAGAATATCGGCTGAAGCAATCAAATGCTTTATTATGTTCCTGATTAAATAACGTGAATAACATTCCACATCATCTCAGAGATTTCCATGTATTCTAATCCGCGGTAAACAGGCGGACTGTTTCTCAGTTGCTCGACTACAGTATCCTCTTGCTTACAAGAAATGAGACGGGTGTGGACAGCGTCGTGGTGCTGAAATCTAAAAGCAGTCACAGTACGGCATAGTGTAGCCGTATACTGTAGATGAACGTTTCTTTGAAGGATGCGAGTGTGTCTTATAATGATCGAACAAGGCGCTGTGCTCTGTAGTGAGACGAGGCGACCATTGTTCTGTGTGTGGACCGGATTTGATTTCTAGAAAAGGCAAAGTCTACGAGCACCGCCGAGTGGCGTATAGAGGCACATCGGGGGGAGAAAAAAAGAAAAAAGAGACAAATTGAGATAATACACAAAGATCCACTCTAAAATAGGCCAGTAACCCCGTTGTATTCACAAAATTCTGAAATTTTTTTTCTAATGGCAGTTATGTGATTTTAGCATATAACAGTAATGATTGAACAAATAACATAAAACAATGGACAATTTCATATTTCAGTAAGCCTAATGGAAAATAAATAAAATACATGATAGACATGTCTATATTCTATATACCTAGTTTCAATAAACCTTACATTAAAAGTGCTATCCGTTTATTAATATATTGCATTGAAATTGAACAAAATGAATGTGCTTATTAAGCATCAACAGGTTTTTGTACAGCCTACAATTGAAGGCAAATAGATCTGTTTATGAATAGTAGCCTAGCCTCTGGTATGTTGAATGAGTGAGCCATTGGCTGTTGTCATGACCAAGCAACACGGGAGGCGTCCATTAGCATTGTTGAAATCATCAGCAAGAAAATACTATGCAGAATAATAGTTATAAGCGTTATTGATCAGCCTTACAGTTTTTCATAGGCTGCCTTGCTGATTATTTTAAATATGATGCAATTTAAAGTGAACAGACAATAGACAATTAAACATTAATTTCTAAGACCTGTATGTATAAACATCATCTATAAATGAACCAATTCACCAACATTAGACCTCTGACCACACACATGATTTGAGCCATGCAGTAACTATGCTCTTGTTTAACCCATAGCTTGTTTATTTCATTGAAATATAATAGGTAGTTATTTATAAATACTTTAAACCATATGAATGAAAACATAATACAAAGGTAAATGTTTACATATAGTCTGTTTTAAAGTTAATTCAAATTCCTTATGAGATATAACACATCAGAGCCACTACAAAATAGTTAGTGACACGGAGAGACAATGGAAGCTGTTCTCTAACATATAGCTTAATAAGGACTAGTGTGACCCGGGGCATAATGGTAACACAATTTAATTCACTGGCATTCCTCTTGAGCATGGCGCACACATATAAACATTGCCAATGGATGGGAAATAGGGATCTAACCATTTAAAATCAAAATATTTTCAAGTTGAACAGTAGCCTACTGTATGCTGCTAAACAGGCATTTCATCAATTTACATATAGACCATATGCTGGACAATGGCTATCATATAGCTAGAGCAACAGTGACACCAGGGTCTAGCAATCGACCGTTAACCAGATTAAACTGAAAACAACATTTTCTACAAGGCATTAGATTATTTCCTAAAGTGGTTACTAAAACACATGAAGCCAATATTGTTCCCATGCCAAAGGGCACAGTACAGTAACAGCGCATTTCACCATTTTCGATGAGCATGATGAGCTGAAGTTATGGTTCAGTGTCGTGATCAACCAACCCCGAAGGCCAAACAGTAGCCTAGCTCATAATGTGGGGCACATTTGTTTTCATTACTTGGCTATATGATGCTCACCCCTCCGCCTAAACATTAGACAACCATTAAATAACAAACGGGAGACATCCCCCTATTGGATCCGCCTCTTCCTCCCCACCAGCTAAATGGCCCGGTAATGTCATCCCGTTCCCACGGCAAGCAAGACCATAGAGACGTGGCTTTCTTTGGCATGACACCATGGTCTGCGCTCCGAGCTTTCCCCGGGGGCCGCACTCCATTCATGGCGTCAGCCTTGCTCGCCTGACTTGCCTGCAGCAATATTTTTTAATACAAGGGCGAAATGGGAGGGCACAAATCATTGTAATTATGTTCAGTGGGTAGTGCCGTGATGATTATGTAAGGTATGGTGCCATTACGGTTCCCTTACGGTGTCTCTCCTTCACGCGCACCCTACCTGCGCGCTGCTTGGAAATGTTTGCACTGCGCTGCGTGTCGCCCTGAGTGAAATGGCTCCTGAGACTGAGACTGATAATAATAACACGCAATTAACAAGAAATACGTGTAACAGTGTGTCTTTTCGCCCCCCAAATGGTACTTATTTTAAAACGTATGGGTATGCTCAAATATGACTCTAAATCATTTTCACTCAAGCAGTACAGGCTGCTCAAAGACGAGCTGTCATACTACTTTTTCATTTTCATCGCATTCCCTTGCAAGGTTGGTCGAGTGAGAAATGACGTGGCTATAAGATATCTCTTCGACGACTAGCGGGAACTTAGTGCGTCATTTCCCCAGACTTATCTCTGAAACAAGCTAGTGGACATCCACATCTGCGCTAGTGTTGTTCTCCTTCAGCACCATGGACAGTGACTTCTGCACAACAGTCACTGTCCATGGTAGACCTATCTAGGAGAACTGAAGGCCTGTATGCTTCATGATTGAAACTTATTTACTTACTTGTCCTATATGTGTAAATATATTCCTAGAGAATACATAAAGTAAACACAGGCTAATTATAGAGTATAAGTCTGACCTCTGAAGATGGCTTGGTTGCCTGTAATTTTCTGTTTCACTACAGTGACGGTTGCAGAAAAGCAAATAAAAGGAAAAGGAAAATTAGACCCTGGGCTTGGAAAGTTACACAAATAGAATGATAATCTGCATGGCGCACCATAAAGAGCGCTGGCGTTTCCGATATTGCCTATTCTGCATAGTAATGTCTTTTCTCACCTCTCCTTCACGTGGGACAAAGTTCTAAATCTCTCACAGCCTTGAGACACCCAGGCTGTATATCATCTCCAAGTAATTTAGGAGGAAGAGCTGAAGGAATGAGCAAAGGGCAGTTACATGACTAAATGTTCAGAAAGACTGGAGAGGCTAGAAGAGCAGGGGTGGTTTTACATGTTACATTTATTATAACATTTAGCAGACTCTTCTTTCCCAAGCGACTTACAATTGTCAATAGCTGCACAGGTCATACACCAGTAAGCAAACAACATTCTGTGAGAAAAAATACAGCAGAATGTCATTAGGGCTAACACACTTTACTAACATATCATTTAATTCTCAAATATAATTGCATGTAGCCCACATAGGCTACCGTACATGCAAAGTGCTTGATACTATTATAAGAGCTAATCTACTGTAGAGCAGGAAAGAGTTTAAAGATAGAGATAAAATATTAGGAATATAGAGAACTTCAGTTAGAGCATGCGGTGCATACTGTGTGTATTGTGAGGTGGAGCGGTAACTTGTTGAGGTACTGAGGTTGATTCTGACGAGGTCTCAGAGGTATTGTAAGTAGTTATGGAGAAAGCTGGTTGATATTTGAACTCAATCCAAACAAAAACATTTCTTTCTTTAATGCCATAGGGTGCTCTCCCTCAGAGGCTCCGCCCAACACATTGTAAACACATTGCAACAGCTAGTAAAAGTGTTGCGTTTCTTTGTGTTCCTATTTACGGAGCCAAGGCTGTTATGAAGTAATCTCTTCAGCATGCAGAGAACAGTATAAGATACTGCGAGGAGACATTTGGGGAATTTGAAAGGAGATATTTGGTGCAAGTGTATTAGCTTACAATCGCTCAGCGTACTATACCTTTTGTGGAACGTGCATGCTTGCTGTCTTATTGCCGGAAGCTCATCCAACCATTGCGGCACCAGAACTGAGAACAGTCTAGACTGGGCTGAATGGCTTTTGTAGCACTTGGTGTGACAGGCGATCAGAAGAGGTGGTAACGTAGGTCCAAGTGCTCCAGATGGAGCCTGTCACCTGACCTTTGGAGGTAGAGTAGAGTAGAGTGGGGCAATCCAGTTAATCGTCAGGCATTTTACTGTGATTCTCGCTGCCAGATTCTCAGTTGGGGAGGAAGACATCTAACCTACAGTAATCATGGTAACGTATTTGATGAAATGATCATGACTGTAGGCAGTATGTTAAACTTTTGCTAATTTCATATAATCAAGAAGCCAATGCATTTACAATGTAACAATATTACGTTTTTAATGGAATAATATAAAAATAAAAAGATTTCCAGCGTCATTTTACAATAATATAAACATAGATTATCATTGGTCTTTCTTCATTTCTTGAGTAAAATGTATGTACGGGGTCATGTGTGGAATAAAAATCAATCTATTCCACAGTGAATGCTTGTTGACATTGGGATGAGAGGCAGTGCATTAGCTCCCTTGGGCAAAAAACAAACAAAGCCATTGAATAAATCAGTAGAACCATTACAATCATTTGTAGTAGTCAAGTCCAATCCATCCATGCTCCATGTTATAGCTTTATAAGTTACATCTTTTATGTTTGCCCTTGTACAATCTAGGTTTAAATGCAAGACACGTATTCACGCCCTGTTCAACATTTCTGAAACATCCATGCACATAAAGACGCAGAAGCAAAGCGGTAAAGGTGCAGCGGATGGTGAAAATCTCCTCCAGTCTCCTGCTTGTTACAGCGGGCAGCGAGGTGAGTCTGTCTCCGAGGCCCCTGTGGTTATACCTGGCCCCGTATGGGAAAGAGATTAGTGCCGTGGCATTTGACATGCGTGGGCGTCGTCTCTGTTGTCGTCTGGTCTGACAGCTCCGCTCTTCTCTGTCCATGGCTTCCCCTGAAAGCCTCTTGGCAAACACAAGCTCCTTGTCAACAGCGCATATAGTCACACATATACTGCACTGCGGGTGGTGGAGCTGTGACACATGCGATAACTCCCTGTGCCCGTATAGGCCTCTATAGTGCCTTTGGGAGACCGCGGTTCGAATTCGGCCCGCGGTCATTTCCCAATCCTTCCCAGCGATATCGCTCTCCCACTTGTGTCCTGTCAAATAGAAAAAAAGCTACAACACATTTATTTAAACACATATACTGTACCGTGTGAGCACACAAATTCACACGCACACGCACATACACACACATACACACACGACATTAGCGTAATTCGACAATGATTCCTCCCTGATAGTGACAGCTCATTGCGTCTGTGAATCATCCAAGACAGGTGTGGAGGCTTGGCCATCTGCTGAGTCACGTAGCGTCCCCATCCTATTCCCCACTACAACGGATCAATTCCAAGGAGAGGTCAGAGGGAAAGATGACCTCTGACCCCCGCCTCTGTCGGCGCACACTGATGACACCCCGAGGGTGCAGAGGGTGCAACCCGGCTGTCATGGTGATGTGGCACCTCTATTGTGGATGGGCGGCCATTCGGGGGCCTGGCCGTGTCATACTGTAAGTGTGTCATTAGTCGCTCCGGGGAGGAAAGTTGGACTCACATGGGAGTGTGATAACACCTGGTTCTCTTGTGACCACCCCTTGGGTAAGAAATGTCTGGTAGATTGTGTGACCGCAAGTATGTGCAACAGTGTGTGTGTGTGTGTGTGGGGGGGGTTGTGGTGGGGGGGGGTGGTGTGTGGGTGGGGTGTGGGGGGGGGGGTTGGGGGGGGGGGGGGGGGGGGGGGGGG
>JAODUE010000020.1:2157136-2167569 GCA_027564755.1 Amblyopsis hoosieri
TTGATTCCAGCGCCCCCCTTCGTCGTCTCAACGCCCCCTGGGGGGCGGTACCGCCCACGTTGAGAAACACTAGTATAAGCAAATGTAAAAAGTATGTCTTAATATATTAAATCACAAGGTTACATTTTAACATTTGTATTAGAAAGGATAGTTTGGAATTTAATAGGTGCGTTTTTATTTTTTTCACCCATGAAAAAAAGCCTCTGTCATACACTAGGTGTGTGAAATCCTGTATATTACTACTATTTTAATAATGCTCAAATGGTTAATCATACACAGTCTGCGTAAAATGTAATTGCCTTTCTACATGTGAAAAGCTTCATATACAGTGATCAAAATGGCTTTCTCCACCACAATGCAGCTTCTGCCGGTGCGGTGCAGCTGGTTTATAACTGCCCGGCCCCGGCCGAGCGGGGTGATCCCGGCCGAGATATGTGTCCTTCAGGCTACTGCTGCTACAGTGCAAGCCTTCACATACTCTTCAACACTTCAAGGCACTTCATCACGGCCAATTAATATGATAAATGATCCCACACATGGTTTCACCAACAACATCTTTTTTTTGCAAATATACAGCATGTCATCATGATATCTGTGTGTAATGATGGCAATAAATCAAATAAAATTGCTTAAAATCATATTATTCAATAGTTTTAATACCTACCATGTTAAAAATGATATACATTCTGTGATTTATTTATTCAAAGGATGTTGTTTCTATAGTTACCCAAACTCCAGTTATGAATGAAGCACAGGCACACCTACCAGGCTAACCAATGCAACACCTTCAGCAGCTAATGCTATATGCTGTAATGCCACACTTGGGTTAACCCTCATTAACCCCTGTTTGTGGACTGTCAGACCCCAGAGCCTTTTAAATATTCCATGAAGTATCCTTTTATTATTGCAACTTCTCATTAACAACATTTTTGTTTTGAAATTGTGTTTCATACACGACCTACAAAGAATTATACACTACTTCTCTTCTGGGCTTCAGAGACCCCAACTATAAAAACAATGGTTAAATGTAATATGAATGTGCATAACATCAGTTTTAAAGCTGTAATTTAGGGTTTAGTCCCCAATAAACAGACACACAGCTGTCTAGTTGACAGGCTCTAAAGTAGAGCATAATGTGAAGAACCCTGAGAAAGCCTCCCTGTTTCTTTAAAGTGTATCTTAGTCCCAACCAGAGCCTATTGTTCAGGCAGAACAAACCGTTTTTTAAACAAACCGCAATATGAGTGTGTATCCTGACAAGCATATAAAATTCTCTGCTCAGGATGTAATTAACTCCACTATATATTTACATAGAAAATAGGGGTTTGCAGGTAAATTAATGTTTAAAGTATTGCATAGAGCACCTTGAGTTAAGCATCTTCCTCATACCAAACTGTAGAGGATTATATTGCCCCGACCCTGAAGCCCGGAGTAGCCTCTCAGGCCACAGAACAAGTCTAAGGCCCCGATCACACAGAGTTGTGTTGCTAATCGCGGCCGCTTGAAAGCTCATTGATAAGGCCTCGATCACACAGAGATTGGCTGCCTGGGCCAACAAGATTGGCTGCCTGAACCAAGTGTGATGTTGACGAGCAGCGCGACTCCATGCCTTGCGCTGAAAGGTTTTATGTGTGTAAAAAAATGTGAAGCGTGGTGCAAAGAGAAGAGTGCATGCCAGGTGCGCCGTACCATAGGAAAACAATGATTTTGCTGGCAACACATTTCTAGTGAAGCGTCTCTGTGTGATCGGGGCCTAACTTCTTGCTGTACCCTTCCCCACTCATTGGAAGAGATTCTATTATCAATACAGCCTTTAGTTTTTCCCCAAAAAAGGATTACTATGGGTCATATTGGCCCATTGATAATTCCCCTTCGCCTCCCCATCTGGACCTCCTGTTTGAAGCTGCACTGTATAGCCATTGCCTTTGATTGCTAGAGCTTGAGATTAGAACAATGATGCCTTATCAAGACAGAGGTTCAATGAGATATTGAAGGAACAGTGGGTAATGGTCAGGAGAAAAAGGAACGCCCGTTTAATTACGGATCATGCAGAGAGCCTTTGGGAATGAGGAAAGTAGAATATAGGGAGGTTATCCCTGAATACAGAGGGTCTGGTCTATACCATAGTAGACTGTATATGTGCATTCTGTTTTGTGTATTATATATTTTTTTAAATGTCATTCAAATAAAGATGTGCCCTCCATGATTGCATCTAGATTCTGCCTTTGCTTAGGCCTACTACCTTTGGGCTAAACAAGGTGATAAGGCTACTTTAGATTTGCACCATACCAGGCTAATCTGACAACACCATTCAGTTGAATTAATATGCTTCAATATTTAATATATATGAAGACTGAAATGACAACCTTATATAAAAAATGATGCCTTATCTTAGCCTACCTAATTTTCCATTTATATTTGAGATTTCCCTTTTCTGCAGCTATCTCTGTCCCTCAATTAATGACTTGAGGTCAATAGGCCTACTGTACAGTATATGGCATCTTGAAGTAAAATCTGACCTGAAGCTCAAACTGTCTGTTTATTTTACCAGACCACACATTCTCCATTTGACTAAAAGTTCACTCTGCACAGGCATTGCTTACTGGTATGGGAAAAATAAAAACCCCAACATCGAGGGCTAGCGTTTCCACAAAAAAAAAAAAAAAATTTCCAATGGGATTATCTTCATGTTCGGGCAGTCTTATAAATAGCTTCTATCGGCAGATTGTTTCCTATAGCCTATTCAATGTTGCTGTAAGAAAGATTAAAGAAATATTTCAAAACCTATAGGCCTACGCTCATGTGTCCTATATCGAGGCTGACATATACTGCGACATAGCTTCGACGCAGAAACCTAAATCGCCATCAACAGTGAGACTGTAGATAACACGTTAAATAGAGACTATTGTCTCTGTTGAACATAGGATATATTTTCTATTTAGCAGATTGAAAAGCAGAATATTAAGTGTCACGGGAGAGAAAATGAATGATCTGACTGGGGCTGACTATTAAAACAAGGACAATCCCGGGAGAACCGGGACAAGTGGCAGCCCTACTAGCAATCTGCCACTTGATATAGCTGCTATAGCTAGCTATCGGGGCGAGCATTATTGGCTATTTACTACGAGCTTTATCTGCAAACAGAAATATCATTCCTTTATTGCGTTCTCCTGCAGCCTGCTCCCCTCCCTTGAAACTGGTCGGGTTACCGTAAAAACAGAAAATACATTAGGCAATTAGATCAAATGAAATATACTGTATATTACAGAAAATACTTTCGACATCTGGGGTGGCAGGTCATGCAGGTGGGGTGGCAAGATGTTTTTTTAGGGTGGCAGCTGCCATCCCTTGCCACCCTGGTGGTTTCGCCAATGTGTTAATAAATACTATAGCAGCATTGCATTGGATGCCAGAAACAAATGTGCATCAGGATTACTTTCATGTGACTGTGAAAATAGAGGTGAAATATGAAGAAGCCGATTTAATAAAGAAAACATATTGTCAGTTGGCAATCTCTCACTTCAAACATAATTCAATTTCCCCTATGAAACGAGATACCGCTTTTAATTAAATTTGTTTTAGCTTTATTCTGAGTTGCACTAGGTGACAGACCTCAATTATAATGTTCTAATTAAAAAAATATATAAAATAAAATAAATATTTAAATATAGTGAGCGAGAGAGGGAAGAACCAGTGGAGCTCACGATGCTTGTGAAGTTCCTGCTATCTCATCATTCCCATTAAAAGAAGGAAGAGCAGCCAAAATTGAAAGTGACGGCGGAGTCTTTAGGAGGCGGCCTATGATTTTCAAATTATCATATTTTCTGAGTCAATAATAAAAAGCTTATGATAGTGCTAGCTATGCTGACAGGCTTTAATAAGATAGGGTCGCTGGAGCGTGCCAGACAGAGGCCCAAGCAAACCTGGATGTGTGTGTGTGTGTGTGTGTGCGTGTGCGTGTGTGCGTGTGCGTGTGTGTGTGTGTTTGGTGTGAGAGCTCATGCATGCATGTTTCCGTACTGTAAAGCGAAAGAGCGCACATGCAGGTGTATTGATGTGTCTATGCACACGTATGTGAGCCATGTCTATGAAATACACGTCTGTGAAAGCTCTTCCAGTGAGTTTTCACTCACCTCTGAACTTGTAAACATGTAACACTGCAACAGTTCTGATTTGACAGATTATTTACACCCAACGTGTCAGTGTTAATTTTCAATTGTAAAAACTGTACAGCTCCTATTTCCAACAGAAAAATTAGATTATTTTTGTTATAATTTTTATTTTATTTTACATTCAAACAGTATATACTTGTATCTACTGAATGCAATGTGCTACACTGACTTGTTCAGCTTGGTTACTAAGGCAAACATTCACTATTACAAATTATGCCTATAAAGACATTGCTGGAAATATTATTATTATATTTTTCCCTACATTACATGATTTTTGTCTGTGAAGTGGGAATTATATCATTACCTATAACAATACCATTAGCAAGTGACTTAAATAAAATATCAGCAACATTTTTACACATAAATAGATGACAGATAGACATTTACATGAAAAAAAAAGCAAACCTAATTTTCAGTTATTCATGGAAATGTACATAATGTTTGCGGTTCAAAACCAAATTGCTTGTTTTACAAGCCTTCCTATCTTCATCTATCTTATATTTCACAACAGCCTTGTCATTCATTTCAATGAGCACCGGCCTCGCTCTGTGCATACATTACAGTAGCCTATATCCATCTAATGGTAAATGGACTGCATTTATATAGCGCCTTTATCCAAAACACTTTACAGTATTTTGCCTCACATTCACCGATGGTGATTGCTGCCGTGCAAGGTGTGACCAACCACTAGGAGCGGCAGGAGGTTTGGTATCTTGCTCAAGGACACTTTGAATCCACAGCCTTCAACACCCAGTCCACTAGACCATCCTGGTACATAGACAAACCCCTGCTTCAGAAGAGCTGACAAATGACTTCATCTTTTGACGGCAACGTCTCAGCATACAACGTTATGCGCTTGAGACACTGAGATAACCAAGCTTTTAGGAACATGTAAAATAGTATATAAAGTTATTTTTATTTATTTATTTAATTATTTACATATAGCCTAACTGTATATAACTTTGTATACAGTAGCACATACTGTGTGTTGTCTATATATATATATATTATAATGTGTGTGTGTGTGTATGTGTGTATATATATATATATATTAATATTTCCATATTAATATTTATGTATTTATTTCCCTGTATTATCGAAAAGAGTATATACAACATTTCTGGTATCGTGACATGCCTACTATAAATCACTGCATATTCTGATGAAAACAATTTGAAATACTGAAGCATAGACTATGGAGATTACAACAGCAGGCACACTGGTTGGAACAACTGATACAGTACATGCACGGTGCACAGGTCACATGATGCATCAGGCACAATGTCTGAGGACCTCATTGAAGCCATATTAAGAGAAAAGATAAAAAAAACTAACGGGTCCATTGGGCGCAAATGTAGATCTTTCATTAGGGCACTGCTCATTGATTTCCCTGTTGCTAATCTCGTGCTGATGAAGTGTGTGGGTAGAAATATGCATGGCCCGGTGATTGCCTTGACCCCATCCCACCCACAGCCGTTAGGAGGTGGGGCGGGGGCTCCTGACATGGGATGATTGTCTCTGGGGAGGTTAAGAGAGAAGGTTGTCGGGTCCCAGAGGCTCCAGACACAGGGAATTAGGGTGTGTGCGTGTAAGTGTGTGTCTGTGTGTGTGTGTGTGCCTGTGCGTGTGCGTGTGTGTGTGCCTGTGCAAATGTGTGCGTATGTGTGGATAATTATAATGCTAGTAGTGTGTACTTCCGAGAATTATTACAGTATGCATCATGCACACTACAAAATAATCTGTAACTAAGCAAAGTTTTACTGGTAGGTTGGTGATTTTGCTCAATATGCAGTAGTGAATGATAATGATAAAATCATCCACAAATATCTGTTTAGTCTTCACTTAATTAAGTGGAAAGGTCCTTCCTTAAGGGTCCAAACTCTGACATGCCTTCCTTTGTGCTTCAGATACATTTAGATTAAACCATCTGTCAAATGACAAACGTCATTGTAATTAATATTATACATAGACTACATTAATTTCAGTTCTTTTAAGATACAGTACACTGTAACTGAAATTTAGTTGAAGTCACGTTGAGTGAAGTGCTAAATCACTGACGTCTCACACCAAACCCTGTCACAGGCATGCTGGCATTTGTCATATAATGTGCCTCTCACTGTCACATTCCTGACAAAAATGTCCAATAACATCCGAGCAGCCTTGTTCGTTTCATTAATGACACAAACCATATTGACGTTACCTCACGATGTGATTTATGGCGGAGGAACTAAATTACATTTGTAACCGAATGAGGCTCATTAGAATTGGCCTGTCACCTTCTGACAGCTTTCGGAGGCTGTTACGAGAACCAGGCCGTCCTTTCATGTAACCTTTCCTGTGAAAGGTTACATGAGAAATGGAGTCAGCTCGACAGGGTCCTTGCCCCCTGCTTCTGTGTGGCTTAGTTTAGTCTTGGCATGATCCCCAAAATTAAATAGTTCATCAGTTAATAGCATAACGTAAACCTGTAATATCTAAATAATATCATAATATTTAATAAAAAAAGTAAAGGTAAAGGTTAAGTTGCTTTTATTGCCAAATACACATACATGTTGCGAAATTCATCCTCTCCATTTAACCTATCCCTCAAGGGAGCAGTGGGCAGCCGCTGTGCAGCGCCCAGGGACAAACTCCAGATTGAAGCCAGTGTCACTGGTCACATGACATTGGCTGGAGCATGAACCTAACATAGTTTTTAGATTGTTGTAAGTCATGATAGTTTCAATGAGAAAATAAATATAATTTTAGAATGATAACTTGACCCCAAACAGTTAAGAGTCCTACCCTACACATTGAACACTATTGGTTTAGTCCGTTTGGTGGAGGTTTGGTGTGCGGGGGGCTGGGGAGAAGTCTAGTTGGTGGCATTATCGCCCATAAGGCTGACAGGGAGGTCTGAATCTGGAGCCCTCTCTCATTAGATATGCAAGCGCATTAGCGGGAACGGCTGTCTTGCTAAAGGTCAGGGTTGGTGGATGCTGGGACGTTGGCGCAGCGCGATGCGGCCGGCATCCAACCTTCGGGCTCACCTCTTTGAACTTCAATAATTTTGGCCTGAGCTTAATAGGTCCCTGGGGAGGATCAGGAGCTGAAAAGCAGAGGGGAGGGGGGGGAAGGAGGTGGGGGGGGGGGAGAGGGGGGGGGGGGGGACTTAATGGGACATCACGCCACCTTGACATTTTAATTAAGACTCCCAGCCATTAGCATGCCAGAAGTTGGGCCGTGAGAATGGAACGTATGTAAAGGCAAATGACAGCATGCTATTTTCTTTTGTTCGTGTTTGAGTGTGTCGTGCGCGAAGCGCATACAGTACGGTAACAAGATTGAAAAGCGTCTCCATCGGGGAACGACACAATAAGGACGGACATGCCACTTGTTGATGATGCGCACTAGTATTCTAGACTCTCTATTGTTCAGCCTTTCATTTAGCTAACAATAACTGAACTGCTGACTACGAACCTGTAATACTGTTAAAAACATTGTTGTCAATTATTGTACTCACAAGGTGACAGTTACTAATGTGTCCGATCAGCATGGAGAGGGGGATGGGTGGGAGTGAAGCATGACTGTGTTATTGGTGGGTGCAGATCTCTTGTGCTTTTATAATATTACCTGATATTGAATTATACCCGTAATTTACATTTGGTATCCCAGTATCCAGTGGGATACTGAACCTTGACTGTGGACAAAGAATGGATAGGTGTATAAAGCACAGCGGAAGATGAGGAGAGACACGAGTCACGTTGCTGGATCGTCAGAGAGCCACATGCTCTCCCTGCATGTGGCTTTCCACGTACGTGCGTATAAATGGCTTTCCATGTATGTGCGTGTAAAGGGCTTTCCATGTATGCGCGTGTAAAGGGCAGGGAGCTCCCAGAACAGAGCCATACCTTCAAATGTAAATAATAAAGTTAATAAAATATTACTTTGACATAGTGGTCATGCCTGAAATTTAATTAGCTATTTCTTTTGTTTAATTTCATTGCATCTCATAACAAAGTTGTATAGCACTAGTAGAGGAAGTTACATGTTTATTACAAGATTCTTCTGCTTTATAGGTCTCTAAAGTGTACACAGTACTTTTGCATGTAAAAAGTTGGTTGAGATTGGTTTATTTAAGGCAGCAACTAGTTAAATATGTCATCATAAACACTACCATGTGGACTTGGATTCTGAGTTAAAACGTTGCTATAATATCATTTTATTCTTCATTAAAGAAAACTACGTAGCCAAAGTACACTGAATATGAAAATGTATTATCATTTAAATAATCTCAAATTTGGTAAAAGATAGACTCCACGTTCCCGCTGGACAAAACTTTATTTAAATGGAAACAACTTCCCTGCACCAATAATGTTTTATTTTGTTATTTTAGGGCATGGTTGTTGTCAATTGCTCTATTGTGACCTGCAGGTGAGAAAATGTAAGCCAGCTCTTCAAAGTCAAAACAGGGTTAACATTTGAACTTTCCTCAGACTCTCAGCAACTGTATTTTGTAAGTGAGTCGTGTTCTGTTAGTATAAACTACTATAGAAACTAGTGAATGCAAAAAAACAAACATTACTGTAAATATGCCATTCAATTAGTTTTATCCAAACATTTTTGATCACTTTAAGATAACTAAATACTAGTATTGAATAATACTATAATGTTGTTTATGATGATGATACATTTAAAATGTGGTTATAGAATGACCAAATTAAAACATTACAAGTACTAATTTGGAAGTATTTATTTATTTAGCATATATTTGAGGCATTTAGAAATATGTTTTACTATATATCAATGTAAAACAATAAATAATCAATATAATTTATCAATACATTTAATACATATTTTTTGGCAAATTTAACTGAATATTGGTTATTTGCTGCTGATATAGCAAGTCACACTATTTTTAACCTTGCCTTCAAATGTAATACAACTGCAAATACACGTGCATGCACACACACGCACAAACAAAGAAACAAACAAACAAACACACACGCACACACACACACACACACATGCACACACACGCACACACACACACACACACACATATCTGGATTTTGCTAGCTTCTTACCTTGAAATTACACCCAGTGAGTGTGCTGATCTTCGTGAACTTTTCTCCAGCCCCTAGTTTGACAAATGCCATCTCACACCATGAATGAAAAAGGCGCTATCGATCCAAAGGTCCTCCTAATTTATCACACTGCCAGAAGTTCCTCAAACATATTTAACCAGCAGGATTTTTTTTCTTGCTGTAGCTTCAGGATGAAGCTGCTGAGTGATGACAGACATCAGGGAGGGATAAGCTTAGTGACAGAATCCTCTTGCAGTTGCTTTTCCGCTTTGCAAGCTTCGTTGGCAACAAGTGCAGTACAGTCTCTGAGATCTCCAACCAATGACTTACAGAGCAGAACACTACACATAGGCTTTGTCTCCCCGGCACACAAAGAAAACTGTTAACAAGTAACAAAGCACATGACTTCATGCAGATGTAGTGGACCGTAAATCTGCAGTCAAGTCGAGAAGACAGCAAAACACCAGGGCAACAAACGCAAACACCCTGTCATCCTGTCAATCACGCTCACAAAGTACTGTGCATGCGCTCAGCCCCAACATTGCAGATGGGGTTAAGTTACATGGTATACGTCAGGGCTATTCAACTCCGGTCCTGGAGAGCCGCACCCTGCACGATCTCTCCCTGCTCCAACACACCTGATTCCTGAAATGAAATGGTCATTATCAGGCTTCTAACAACCTTGAATCAGGCGTGTTGGAGCAGGGAGAGATATAAAACATGCAGGCTGCGGCCCTCCAGGACCGGAGTTGAATATCCCTGGGTATACGTTCATCTTTCATGTGTTCTACTCCTTATAACAGGGGTCTTGTACATGCTCTTACAATAAATCAAACAAAGGTGGCAATCTGTGTAAGTGCAGAAGGATGCCACAGTGAGAGACACTGACCCTGCTGAGAACAGGGCACTAATAGCCTTCCTTTTAAGTCAAGTATAAACGCAATTGACAAACTTCATCCCAGAGTGCACTACACAGACACAGTGTGCACATGCAGTGTAACGCAACAGTCTGTCTCCCTTATACAAGATGTCAGCAGCAGGCAGGGAGACTAACAAACATTCTGAACAAAAGCCTTTGATCTTGATGAATCGGATGAGGGGGGGTGGGGGGGGGGGGGCGGTGGGTGGGGGTTTTTTGGATTAAATTAATTTTCCGGGTATTTCAAAGGAATAAGAAATAGTTCAGCGAAATGTT
>JAODUE010000020.1:2167669-2183485 GCA_027564755.1 Amblyopsis hoosieri
CCCCCCCCCCCCCCCCCCCCCCCCCCCCCCCCCCCCCCCCCCCCCCCCCCCCCCCCCCCCCCCCCCCGCCCGGGCCGGGGGTGTTTAGTATTAAATTAATTTTCCTGGTCTTTCAAAGGAATAAGAAATAGTGCAGCTAAAGTTTAGAGCCCCCTTGTGTTTTTTGGTGAAGCATTAGAGACTTGTGATGCGTCAGTGACGTTTGTGTGGATTCTGAGCTCTATTACAAATGTACGTTTATTAATAATAATATTATAATAACTTTTCCTTGTATACATCTATATACGTACTTTGAATAGTTTGGAAGTAGCTGTATCCTTCAAACTACAATACAGTACACTACTGTACTGTATATACATACTGTCAGCTTTTATTGTAAACTGGGCAGGCATATCCAGGTTATGCCACAGGAATGTCCTCGTTGCCTATCCAGGCTGAAAGCCTTATCTTACAGCAATGAGACTTAGTTGGCATAAATAGCCTTGCTTTCTATAAGGCTTTATCCTGCTATCCAGCCATAGCTGTATAGTTCCAACACCACCCTCTTTTCACATTTGGCAGAGCATTCAGAGTCTGCTATTGCTTCAACAGCGTTTGTTAGTTTGGAGCTACATTGAGCCAAACTGCGCCCTTGTGGGTGAGCTGAACTGCTCCAGTGTCCAATGAAATCAGTGTTAGAGTAAGATAATTTGTGATTGGTTGGAAAAGAAATGGAAACCTACTCCCACACAAATATATCGTGGTAAGACAATGCACATTTTGCCAGCTTTACATTTTGTTCCACTCTGCAAATCAGTCGGTAAAGTTTAGCAAACAGGTATAAATCAGATAATTAACAGCCGATTTGACCTCCTATTGTACATTGTACAATATTTTAAACATTACATAATATAGCAGCAAACAACTATTTGCTTTCTAAACATATAGTGGAGAAATTGTGTCCTGAGCAGGAAAAGCATATTTTTCTGCATATAAAGTATATATGCATATAGCAATATTCTGTACAGAATAGGGCAGATTTGTTTGACTCCCATCCACAAGGTCATGATTAATGTTCCTTCTCCTTGCAGCAAGACAAATGCTTGTAAGCGTGTACAAACTGCTTTGGATAAAAGCCTCGCCTAAATTACATTTTTTTTCTTTTTTTTTTTAATCAAGCAATGTATCATTAACATGTTTCTGTACAGCCACTGTAATGTCCTGTGCATGCTGAGTAGACATGTAGCCCGCCTGATCCTGCCAGTGTGTTGTATCAGTGCCGTGGAGATTCTCTCATGGCTTCAGAGAAGTGATCTACACCCGTGGGAGGCTACTTTGTTTCCCTGCCGAGTGTTAAGCTATCAGCGTAATGATGAAGCCGCAGTGAACAGCCTTTGCGCCAAGAGTTATGATGCCAGCCATTAACAGACCGGCAATGCAGACTCAAGAGATAAGTCCCCGGGGTGAGGCCCCGTGGCCCTTAGAAAGATCCCTCTCTGTTAATACCGCTTTGTAGCGCATCTCTCTCTCTCTCTCTCTTCCTCCCTCTCTCTCTCTCTCTCTCTGTCTCTCTCTCTCTCTCTGTCTCTCTCTCTCACCCTCTTTCTCTCACCCTCTCTCTCACCCTATCCTTCTTTCACTCTCTCTCCCTCTCTTCCCCGACACTCTCTCTCTCTCTCCCTCCCCCCCTTCCTCTCTCTCTCTCTCTCTCTCTCTCTCTCTCTCTCTCTCTCTCTCTCTCACTCTCTCTCCACCACCCCGGCCCTATCTCTGCCTCTCTTTTCAGTCTTCTCTATCTTTTTTTTCGCTTTACCTTTTCATCTTCCTTCTCTGGCTTGTATTCATTCAGCGTGAGAGATCTGGGAGGTGAGGGCAAAAGCACCCCAGCACACTGAGGTCTGGAGCGACCTGGAGCGGGGCTGAGAGAAAGGTCCATATCTTTTTCTGTGCTGTTCTCAGGGTTGCGTTTCCCCAGTGCCGCGCCAAACATGTTTAAACTCCTTTGTGAAGCAAGCTCAGTACATGGAGGGTATCGTACACACGCAGACGTCAACCCCGTTGCTTTTCGCCCGGTAGTGAATGTAAATGATTGGGTCTCGGACATGGCCACTCATCACACGTGTAGTGCACCCGTCCAGTAAACACCCCCGCAGACATTTCTGTCCTGGATCTGGCTCAAGGAAGAAATGAAAGCCCATGAAAATGAGTTGGATATTTTTACAGTCGCGGTACGGTGCCTGAAACGGCTTAACAACTGAAGTGGGATTTTAATGAAGGAACTTGATCTCTCCCCTGCGTCTCTAAATATTTCAACACAATAAACTGCACAGTTGTAAACTTTTATAACTTTGTGTCCTTGCCTATCAATCTGTCCACTGTGTCATACACGGCAGGGAGATTACCTAGTAGTACGATGATTCTATTAAAAAGGTACAGCAATTCGTTTTCCATCATTTGCTTTGGTGTACAGTACATGTGCCTATATGTAAAAGTACATGTCAAACAGCTGATGTTCCTACCTAGCACTACAACTGCGCTCAGTGTGGCGTTACATATAATTTACTTTCAATGAACTGTGTTTTGGACTGGATAATTGGATCTGTCAGTGTGGCTGATTTAAAACAAAGAAAAATGTTTGTGGTCTGTCAAGCTCAGAAAACGCAGCGAACGTATTTGAAAGTGAGTTCACGAACGTAGCAAACGTTTTCAGGAAGCATGTCGTACAGTTCAAAAATCTCAGTTAGCATAGCAAGCGTTTGGTCTACTGAGCCAAACCTATGTCTATCCACTATTTTAACGATTTACATTTTGTGTACATATTTATGTTTAAAGGGAACCATGAAAAAAAAATGGCAGTGCATTACAACAATTGCAGACCATACTGTTATTCTTTGATGTTATTTGTCAGCTATTATGCAAAACATATTTTGTAAACATAATAACATCATAAAATGAACATTGCTAGATTTATCAGAGTTCCTAACATTACCACAATGTGTAATGAATATGTTGCTGCCCAAATGGTCAATATGACTTTTTGACTTGCATTAATGCCAGTCTAATATACATTTTAGGGATATGGGCAGTCATCCACTGGAGCAGCTAATTGCATTGTTTTATCCCCAAGTTAAAGGCTAAAATACCAAACTAATATAGTAAACCAAACTGCAGCCAAGTCAATTTTGATTGTGTTTTTGAGAGCTTAGTGGAGTAGCATGTTATATAAGTGGTGCATCTCAATGGCAAACAAACTTTTCAATATAGTTTGTTTCGAATGATCTCCAAATTGTTAACTTGTACAGTGATTTTAGTAAGACGTCAAGGTTTTATCAAAGTTCAGGGAGAGATTTAGATACATAATGGAAGTAATTTCGAAAAGCGTTCCACCTACGGCAAAAGAGAATGGGACCTATAATCCTAAGCATTGGTGCTGAACGCTGCAGCTAGTGTGGCTCGACGTAAATGGACTTAATCAAAAGCTTTACATCTGCTGGTGTCATAATTCCAATGGAAGGTCATTACTAGTTTGGGGAGCAGCTGAGCATTTCTCCATTAAAAACAAGAGAAAAAAACTAATTAGTTTGCACAACAAAAAAACACAAGGGCTAAAACATGGCTGCACTGCGGGCTATCTTGCAGATAACTCTCTTAGCCAGACACGTTTCGTAATTAGTTTTTACCCTCCACTGGGATATTCAATAACCTGCAGTTGGAATGATGGGAGAGAAGATAGTGATACTTATCTCAAATGATTTCTCGCGACAAAAAATAATCCTGTCATTCAAAAGGAGAGGATTAAAACTAAAAAGAGTTGTTTCTGATGGTAAACAGGATTTGATAGAGGGACACTCCCCTATGGAATTAGCAAAGAAACATATTTGTTCCATTCCAGTACATTTTTAGTCTCCCTTGAAGTCATTTTTCCAAGTTTGGCTTGTTCAGACAAGATTGTGTTAAGAAAATACTACAGTATATCAAACTGGAGCGATAAGTAACTTAGCAAGTCATGGGAAAGGCATTTAGGAGATTAATTTAGGATGTGTTTCTCCACCTGTTAGTGAACAGTTGAAACTTTAAAATGTATTTGCTTGAATGCAGGCCAGTTTTTTTTTTTTATGAATATACAAGGATTTTCATTTGAAACTACAAAAAAGTTTTGTGTCACTGTGTAACTGATTTATCAAAATGCATCACAGAAAGACAAATATCCTTCAACATGGTCACATGGTTTTGCATTACGTGTAATGCTAGATCTGACAGGCCACGTACGTTCGCCCGCTCCCGGCCATCAGCGGTCAATCAGCCCCCACTCAGCTGCACCCAGCTGACTCACCCTGGCCTATATTGGCCCTTCATAGGAAGAAGCTTTGTGTAAATAGGTCATCTTCACTCTCTTTGAGTTCATTGCGGAGCACCCTAACTTCCTCTGCTCCTCCTTTGCTGTTTCAGTGTAGCGTCTGTTCGTTCTGTTGTATGCATGTGTTGTGTTTTCAGTGTTGCATCTTCTCGAGGGTATTATGTATTTGTGTGCGTCTGTATCTGTTCTTTTCACATCCATGTTTTCGTCATGATATTGCCGTGGGAACCCCTGTCTGCTGCTGGCCTGTTCGTGGGGGGGTTAAAAGGTTGAAACCCACATACCTGTGTATATGAAAAGCCACCCAGACTAAGCCATTTGGCCAAAGACAACTGTATAATAACATTTTGCTTTATGTTCAAATAGATCGCTTATATCAGACGATAGTGGCTTGAGATGGTATATACAGTAAAGAAAGAAATAGACT
This sequence comes from Amblyopsis hoosieri, assembly GCA_027564755.1. Taxonomy (NCBI): domain Eukaryota; kingdom Metazoa; phylum Chordata; class Actinopteri; order Percopsiformes; family Amblyopsidae; genus Amblyopsis; species Amblyopsis hoosieri. The sequence goes on from JAODUE010000020.1 coordinate 2,172,433, forward strand.
GAAAATATGCAAGCCGCTGTAGTGACGATAGACCAGGTGTAATAGGTTAATATGGGTAAAGAGTCATTGTCTTTAGTTTGAAGTTTTAATTCCCAGTTCTATGAATTTTATGTTTCATTTCAAATGTATCTGTTTTGCTTTTTATTTTAATGTTATTGATCTTCGGTATAATTTGCTCTTGTTATAATGCTCTCATTTTCTTTGTATTGTGTAAGGGTGCTATATTGTGAGTTTTTATAACAGTGAATGACACTGGATTACATAGAAAATTACTAAACACACCAAAAAGAGCTGGTGTTGGACTCCTACATGTTTCCTCTGTTTAAAAAAAAATAAAGAAAACAAGACAACAACCTTATTTTCTGCCAGCCTCTATATGTCTGGTGTGTGGGCCCCATGAGGAAAGCAGACCCCTGGTTCTGACATTGTGATGGGCAGCTGTTGAGGCCCATTGACAAGTGAATCTGGGAGCTCAGATTGCTCCTGACAGCATAACCCCAGCCATACAACCTGGCCTGAGCCAAGAGCCTGTGGGCTCCCACCCTGACTAAACTGCCACTCTACGATACACTTTATGATTCGTGAAATGGGACGTAATATAAGGGCTAATCTGCTCAAGATTAGGCTAATGTATGATATAGGCAGATAGGGATGCAGGGATGGTAGTTTATAAAGTAATTGGACACGTGCGTGTGAAAGAAGCCGGACCATTGCACCCCAATGAGGACACGCATGCTAACAGCATAAGTGTGTGTGTGTGAGTGCGATGACTAGCGCCCATACGATGCATCCTGTGTTGCCACGGGGGGCTGTACACAAGTGAAGATGAATGGACAGGAACATCAGGGCACATCAGCTTGCTACGAATAGACAGGCCACTATACGCACATGCACACGCACACGCACAGGCATATTCACACGCACATGCACACACCCCACGGTGAAGCAACAAGCAAATACAGTAGCCTACATAAGCATACACTGAGAACATAACTGTAATCTGCCCACGTCGCTTTAACTGAAAAGAAAAACATGGTGGGCAGTCTTAGCAAACTCCCCTTGTTCCCCTGTACGTTTTAAAAGAAAAGTCTAATCAATTTACAATTTTATACATTTTTATAAATAAAATAGAAATCAATGGCATGATTACATGTGTAGGATTAATAAAATGACTCATCGCTGCCTGAGATTGTATTTCCTGGTGAAGAGCAACATGAATAGAGCTTGCCAGCTCTATTCAAAGTCTTTCAATGGACCTGGTTGGCTTTTTTTTAGGGTCTAGTAACATCCAATAGTGTAGACAGGTGGGCTCTCTGAACGGACAATTGTGTCATCGTGTAAAACAATTCAGATTCGGCCCTATACTGTGTAGGTGCAACATCATTTATGAATTCCTGAATAACCTCTATGGCCTATTACGCTACTCAAATAACCAGACTGCAAATCAGACTATTTACAACAAGTGCAACACCAAATGAAATGGTCAATGGAATGAACGTTTAAAGGGAAAAATGTCAGTTGGATAATGTTATGACACAGTAAGGGGTAAATATTCTAGAGAGTGAAATCGGTGCGTTGCAAACTATCACCCATAACACATGCAAGTGTGTGCTCGTACACACCTACATATATGCCCCCCTTAAGTTTCCAACTGCACACCCCTCGTGCACATTCACAAAGCATATCATTAAACATAATAGGGTTTTTATCACCGACTGTCAAGAAATACCGCTGCATTTGCATTCAAATTTAATTTGCCATACTGAAAACGCACACATCCAAGAAATCTCCCTCCCCTTTGTCTATCACACACCTAGATAAACGCTCTCTCGCTCACTCGCTCTCTCTCTCTCTCTCTCTCTCTCTCTCTCTCACACACACACACACACACACACACACACACACACAGACACACTCACACACAGAGGCATGTTCAACGCTCATGATTTTTAGTACTGTCGTAAACAGAGAATATGTCACAAAGAGTCCCTATATTTTAGTTTCACAACCCCGTGACGCTTGGCACTTTAATGCCGTACAATTGCGTTATTGCGCCATGACTCGACGTATCTCACACCATCGTGACATTAACAGTATTTGGGTTAAGCAGTGTTTGCTGATAACACAACAAATATAAAGAGCTATGCAGTTGGACCTAATGCTCAGACCACAAAGTGCTTTTAACTGATATATAGTATATAGAATAGAGTAGCTTGTATGTAAATACGCCAGTCGTCGCTAAGTGACATATGGTGGCAGAAAACCAACAAGCGTGATTTAGTGTAATGACTGGACACGCTATGCTGTCGGGCCAAACTATAGCACAGAAAATACATTCATCTGGATTCATCTGCTCTGCAAATGTGTGTGTGAGCTGTTATATACTATAGGAGTAGAAACAAGAGAGTCCTCTTTCCAACACCCCTCACCCGCACCGACATAAAATATACGCACACACACACACACACACACTGTCTGTTTTCCTGTCTTTTATTTTTTTAACTTTTTTATTTTTTTTTTACCTGCAATAATCCCGACTCCATTTCACAGACAAAATATCCTCTGTAGAAGATGTCAAAGTGTTTACCCACCGGCTTGAGTCTCTATCTGAGGCCTGACATCTAATATAGAGAACTGGCCTGCAGGAGCAGGATAGGGAAGGACGGGGGGGTGGGTGGGGGGGGGGGTTTGTGCGGGGGGGAGAGGGGGCATAGACAGAGACAGGGCAAAAAGGTGGGGTGAGAGAGAGGGGGAGGAGAGAGACACAAGTAAGAGTGAAAGAGGAGGAATCTCTATTTTCAGCATGTATGCTGTGGTGGTGGAGTGACTTGACAAACCATACAGCTTCAGAAACCTTGAAGGAAGCAACATCTAGGCGTGTGTTCAGAGCCTGGATAGCAAATAGATACCTGCGGTACATTCTTTGATAAAAAAGAGAGAGAGAGAGAGAGAGAGAGAGAGAGAGAGAGAGAGAGAGAGAGAATAAGCAGCTTGTGTTGAAAGAAGACATGACACAGCATATCAAAGTGTTATTGACGAGCAGAAATGCCAAAGAATGTCATAACAGTTTTTGAAAATGCCTTGAAATTTCCCATTTAGCATATAGATTTTCTTGTAAAACCCAGACAGAGACATGGAATTAATCTGAATGATGACACTGTCTGCCTTTGTAAACACAATAAATCAAAGTTCTGGTGGATCTTTTCTGCCATTGCCCGGCACTATTGTGCTGTGCCACCTAAAGGTACATGTTTTACGGCCTGCACGGGCGCATCGACAGCTGCATCTGCCTCTCAAGTTTTATTGTCAAGCTCAGCCTTCACAAGGAGAGCAGAACTCAATTGTTGCTTTTCCTCTGTAAAACACATGCTGCCGCACACGCTAACACGCACACGCTAACACGCACACGCACACGCACACACACACACACACGCTAACACACGCACACACGCGCTAACACACACACATGCACGCGCTCATGCACACACGCACACAAACACACACACACACACGCACACACACGCACTAACACACACACATGCACGCTCTCACGCACACACGCACACACATACACACGCTCACACACACACACAACACAGATACAATCTGCCCACATGCAAATGCACAAGCATAAAACTCTCTCAGACACACACACACACATGCACACACACACACACACCACGCACACATACACGCACACTAGGGTTGGGTACCGTTCACATTTGCATCGATACCGGTGCTGGTCCGGTACCTTTTTCCGGTACTTTACTCCCTGTAATAACATTACAGAAATTAAATGTTGCCTATGGGAAAAAAACTGCCTGACTGACTCGTTACAAACAACGTGTTTTAGGAGTTTAGGAGTTTTAGGAGTTTTTAGCCTATAGCCTAATTGAAGCATTATTGAACTGTCCCTCCCTCAGTTTTCTCGAACTACCCTGTTGCTAGTATCTACGCTGTGTATGAATTTCAACTACGTTCACCGAAGCAAAAATAGGCTATGGTAGCTTACTTTAGCATGGCACACTTTCAATAATGAAAGTAATTGTAGTTGTAGCCTACAGGGTTAAATCCTAAATGTTTGGACATTGTAAATATTGCTGCTATAAACAATATAGTACAATATAATAAAGTTTTGTCAAGAGTTGGAAGCAGTGTTTTGCCCTCGATTGGGTCCCCGCTGTGGATTGGGTCTCTTTGATATTGCGCATATTGCGCTTCACTTCCAGAATCTTTGGATGATTTTCTTTTAGATTTAGACTGTGATAAATAGATGCGCAACATGCTAAAATAAAAAGCTATTGAGCATGAAGACTAGATACTGGAAACTCCTTTAGCCTAGATGAAAAGCACAGCGAAAATTGAGCAATCTATAAATAAGACAGAATATAAAAAAAATAACATTTTTTATCGAGACTCCTTCAGCCAGCACTGGATAAACTGAGCCCTCCATGAACGACAAAACTAAGTCGGAGTAAAGTACAGAAAAAAGGTGTGATTTATTTTTAGCTAGCTGTGATTGTGTTTTTGTGTGTGAACAAGCTGCAGGCTATAATCTCACTCGCGTTTCTCCCTTTACATGCTCTAATTTACCGAAATATGGTACCGATTGATATTTAAATCGGTACTCGGTAGTACTGACGTAATTCGGTCGGTACTACTAAGAACCGAGTTCAGTACCCAACCCTAACGCACACAAAAAAACACACATACACACACATACACACACGCACATGCACACGCACACACACAATAAGGGCCTCTTTCCAATTAGCGTGCTTATTAATTAAGTCAAGTGTTGCGGTTGGAGCAGAAGCCCCCCAAAGGTGCAGTCTGGAGCCCAACATCATTAGATGCAGGTGCTCTCACACCTTGTCATACACACGCACACACACACACACACGCACACACACACACACACATGGCCACATAAATGTAAATACTTATTTATTTTTAAACCACTTTGCCACAAAATGCACAACCTTGGTGTCATTTCTCACAACTCTAGATCAAAACATAAAATGTTAGCCATTGTAACACAAGCTGTCCTATGTTCAAAACATAGAAACTGTGCACTTGCAGGATCATTGGTTTAAAATACAACTTTATTGTGAAATACCATAGGAACATTAGTTTAGACACACAATGTGCCAATATGGTTCATTGAATATTGTAGTACAAAATATGTGATACAGCTTTCATTATCGTACTTATCATACAGTAACTGCATCACTGTAAAATGACTAGTAGAGCAAATACTGCAAACAGAGACATTGGAATCATTGAATACAATTAGAAATATTTTTATTAAATACAATACAAAAATAATATTACATTTTTCTTTTCAATCAAAGCAAAATTATTACCTTTAAAAAAAAAGAAACTACAGCAGTAAAACATCAACTGCACAGTGTTCCTCAGCTGGCTTACTGTAAAAAGCACAACAACGTCTTGTATTGACTACTGTACTTCTATATTTCAATCAACTCTGTCTTGTGAGTGTAGCCACAGCTTCTGCCACATTACCATATATGTTTTCATTAGCCATTACTGTAGCATCTTGGTACGTGGATCTTACACTGGTCTGTTGTGGTATTATTGTATGTGTCTTCCATGGCCTAAGCTCTTATATGACGAGGCCCACGACCACCTCTCAGACGGGGGGCTTGTATGTAATGTCACAGTAATGTCACATCTCAAAGCATGCTCTGGATAAGTGATACAGTACATGGGACCATAGAAACTGTCTGAAACTGTAAACAATGATGATTTGTGTGTGCTGATATTATAAAAAGTAAAAAATAGAATCAAAACAGATTAAAAACAAAATCAACTAAAAAGTTTTCAAAAATGTTGATTGCATACTACATGCTACTCAGTAGATTTCAGTGTGTGGTCATTTCTATTCTTAGCACTGTTTCTATGTGGCCAAGAAACCGATGTACCATTAGCTAAGAACCGTCAACTGAGACGTCCTCTGGGATTTGGAGTATGATGTGCTATAATAGGAAGCATTGCCTGCTGCCAGAATCCTTGATAAATACAATCTACTTATGATAGAAATACTGTTGTTATTGACTTTTTCCTACCATCCATATTGTTTGCCAGCTTCTTACAGTCACCCAGGACTGTTATCAAATATGTGCAGCACACATTGAGAAATATGATCCAACATGGCAGTATTTTTCCTTGTACAATATCATTGCAAGCTAACAGATAAAAAGGTTGAACATTTGAAGTTACAGTATGTTACTGGATTGTTGGTAATGTTCAATAAAACAATCTGTTGAATTTTTAAATTTCATTTAGTTGTAGATGGATTTTTGACAACACAGACACATATTGATTCTAGATTTGTTTGCCATCCAAGTCCTTATCTGTCCCTCCAGGAAAAGCCACGTGAATTCAGCAAATCGCACATTATTTGTAATGTCTTGCAATGTTGTCACATTTCTGCAATATTTCCACATAAAAAGCAATATCAGGAGGAAGCAAAACTCAATTAATCCTCCTGTTAAGATCCATGACCCTCAGGCCAATCAACATGATCATGTTTGGCCTCTTCATTCACAGTAATAACCTTGTCACAAATGTCTTTTAGGGAATCATTTGGGAGATTCCACGTAATTTACCAAACAAAATACCTAAAGTCTAAAGATAGACTATGCAGGACCCAAATGTGCTCCATGCACAAACTGTTTTGCCCTCCATGAAACTTTGAGCAGGAACACAAGCACACAGTATACGTCCTCCATACATTGGTTTATTCACACATTCGGATATTCCGGCTTCAATAACTAAAACATATAAAAAAGATCTGATCTCCGAGTCTCCATTGACATTTCATCAGAGCAAAGCACAAAAAATGAAATGGAGAACCACGCCCGTACAGCTATAAACATGATGCTGATTGGAAAGTTCAGTTGCTGCTCGGACACTTTCAAAATTATTCCGAGGCTTTCCAGACTGATTCTCACGGTGAAATTAAACTGAAGCTTGCGAGATCAAGATGGTCTAGCAGGGTGGGTGTGAAAGCTGAAAAAAGAATGTGGGAAAACGGACGGCATTAGACAAGAGATGGAGCACCCTATCCGGAGGACATTAACCTTTTCGTAACAGGTTTTGATTCTATATAAGTTCCTCCTTCCTTTTCCCCTGCGGGACCCTGTTATAACAAAATAAGTATTCTGTTGTGTTTGGACTGGCATGAGGGAAAATAAAACCTCCCACAAAGCTGAACTTCTGTTTTGACTTGATTTCTTCAGTTTCTTGCATAGCCTCACCCTGACCCGTTCCGACAGCCTCTCATGACCTTACAGCGTGTTATGTACATTAATGTACATTAATGTCTTATCAGTAAATGCAGAAAATAAGTGTTAACGTGCGTGTGTGTGTGTGTGTGTCTAGGGAAGGTATTAGAGATTGCCTGTTCTAGAGTCTTTAGTGGAACATCCCATTCTTATGAAAGAATACATGAACATGTATGTTCAGTTATGAAAGGTCAAGTCTTGTGGGCATACACAAATATATTGCATTTTGCACCATTGTTCTGACTTAAGGGTTTTATTGTTAAAGCTTGACTATTTGCAAATCAGTAGCTGTTCTTTTCTTTTTTTTTCCTTTTCTTGCTGAATAAATACCTGCCAGGATGATTTTCATATCATAATCACATATGAAAGTGGAGCTTGATTAGCTTCACACTTGTTTTATTTCAAAACAATTTTCCAACCCAGTGAAAACAACATTTCATTTTTAACATTTTGAAGGGCCTTGCATTTTGTTTTGTATAATGGATTGTGATGATGGAGGTGGGGATGTGGGAGGGGGGCGGCTGGCTGGCTGGGTTTGAGGTAACGGGCACAATATACCACAGATCCTTGGAGGCAAGGCTCCTCTTGTCATTTCGTCCAGAGGGCTGAATTAATGCGTGCTGCCGACCCCCTGACCTGCTGATTTACATTGCATCTGAAAGACACGTGTTGTAATAAAATGCTGGCCCTGCAGATCCCCTCTCCCGGCCCACCTGCTAATGCAATACAGTGTGGAGAGGGCTCCAGCAGGGACCTTTAATGAAAATGAGGAAGCGGGAGAGAAAAATGGAAGAAAACGTCTCTGAAATTAATCTCCAGGACCTCTATTTTAGAAAAAAAATAAGGATGGTGGAAGAAGAAAGAAAAAAAAGATCATAATTGAAATTCCACACAGAGGGCTTTTTTTCTTTTTTCTTTCTATACCACTTTTAGTGAGAAAACTTCTCTGTTTTTTCGCTTGCTTTTTGATGTTGTGCTCAAAGATGAACAGAGCAAGACGTCTGCATTACACTGGTCCGTTTTTCCTTCATGATGTTATGTAAGTCCACTGATTAATTTGAGGTGACAGTGGTGTGTTGGGTGTAGATCTGTGTACCAGCCACTGAATGTTCAGCTACAGAGAAAATACCATCTATTGTGATGTGGTACAGTGCATGTGTTAAGGTAATTTCTTGTCTGATCAAGAAGAACGCCAAGACGAACTGAGTAAATCAGGTTTAATGATGGTAAATGAGTAGGGAGCCATTCAGTTGTCACAGCAATGGTCTTCAGGTCAATATGCTCTGTTTCATTCTGTGAGAAGCTTTACTTGCTTATCACATATCAAATGCACATCACGCCATAAACGGTACGCTCTCCTAGACATCCTTGAAGCCTTTGACGCATGTACACATTAAGACATAACATGATAACTCTTCAGAATAACAGAACTGGTTGGAACTAGACCGTGACAGAGGTCACGTCTCTAAACATTAGATTATTCTACCACACATGTATTTGAGGTAGCATACTGTAGCAAATCTAAAAGACATAAGATTCTTGTGTCATCTCATTCCTTTTATTCATATAAAAGCAATTAGGTACTCTATGGATGTGCTGTTATTTTATACAATACTGTGGTGATATTGCTCTAATCTCATTAATGAATGAAAGCCACTTATGGCTGCTGTTATCTCCTTTAACTCCTTTAATAATAATAATACCCCAGTAGATTGAGCTGACTTTGTCTTTAAGGCCCTCGAGTTCCACTGTGAAACGGGTGCTGGATGTGAGAGTGTTGTTTAGTGGTGGAGTAAATAAGGCAGGCTGTGTAACAGCTTCTGTCTGCGTGTCTCATTCAGTTTCCAGCTGATGTGACTGAGGGTAGGGTGGGACTCTGGCTCCCAAGGTTGAGGGGGTCTCCGCTGATTGGTGTAGACGTTTCCTATACAAGCACCTGCTCCGGTTACACACACACACACACACAAATACACGCATGCACGCGCGTACACGCACACACACACAAATATGTATGTGCAAGGACACACATGCACGCGCGTACACACGCACACACACACACAAATATGTATGCGCAAGGAAACACGCACACACACACAGAGCCTAATATGTATGTGCAAGAACACACATGCACGCGCGTACACATGCACACACACAACTATGTATGTGCAAGGACACATGCACGCACTCACACACACACACACACACACACACGCACACACACACACAAGGTCCTCAGGGCATGGCTGGCACAGACGAGACATGGGCAAAGCAGCCACCGCAGAAGCGATCTTTTACCAGGACCATCCTATCTGATTTTAAGGGGTAACCTTTGCGGAACAAGGACACGGAGAGAGAGAGAGAGACACTGTCTCACACGATCAACTTGGAGGGAGACAGGAGGTGAATAGGTGCGTTTGTAGTGCACCTGAGCTCAGTGCTGCATCTTAGCAAGGACTTTCACATTTCACCTTTCAGCCCACATTTCATCCTGTATGTGATTGTATCTCTCTTAAGACAGCTACTGACTTTCTTTTGCATGTTGATTTGACCCACTACGCTGTCACTTGATGCTGCTGTTCACCTTAACAGACAAACATATTTATCTTCCACAGGCTTCAACCACGACTGTCTTGAAGCAGTCTTTTGTAGAGGTTAAGACCAAGGCCCTTTTCAGCATTTCATACATTTAAATGGCCAACCGCAGAAAATTGAGTTTGACGAAAGTGCATAATGGGAATATGTTAGAATGAAATGAGAAAGTAGAAGAAGAAATGCCATTCTGGGGGAAAATATCACCTGCGATGTGACATTTGAATAGAAATCAAATGCATGTCTGAACTTTGGAATTATCTAAAACTTTGAATAATGGGACCTAAAGGGACTTAAAACACACTTAGAACCTTAGAAATAAAATAATCAATACTTACATTGTGTTCCGCTAAAGCCTGAAGTTGTACCACTTGCTCAGAAGGCTAAAATTGAAGTTATTTTTTTCTTTTTATCTGAGAAGCCGTTGAATTGCTGGAATGTTTTCCAAAGAATATACAATATACTTGAATAATTTAAATGCATTTCAAAATTGTACTATGTCAAAGACTGTCTGTGGGCAGGAGAAAATATAATAGTTGGGGGGGGGGGGGGGTGATGAGAGTGACGATGAATTTCAAACACAACAAAAGTCTTTATGATGATTGCAGACGTAGTGTGATGCTATGTGACAATAATACGTAATAGAAATGCCTGCAGCATTTATTTCATGCTGCGTTTAATTCCGCAGGAATAATGATAAAAGGAAACTATCAGAATCTGTGTGAACACAATAAAGGGAGCGATAGAATGGGCTATTGGGCTCCCACGGGAAATGATTGAGCCCTAACTGGGAGCTGGCTGAATAAATCACACTCCTATCTAGCTTATGACCTCCGATTCATCCACTAACCTCTCCTCTGAACAACCTTTCCACTCATATATGTTTGTGTGTGTGTGTGTGTGTGTGTGTGTGTGTGCGGGGAGGGGGGGGGTCATGCCTGGCTATCACTTCACTCTCCAAGCTAAATAGTAGCTTTGCTTCACAATGTGCTTCATACAGTATAGTGTTGTGTTTCTTAATCAGGAATATGCTTTTTGCAGTATTTTTTGCAGTAGTTTCCATTGGGTGTGTGTGCATGTGTGTGCGCGTGTGTGTGTGTGTGTGTGTGTGTGTGTGTGTGTGTGTGTGTGTGTGTGTGTGTGTGTGTGTGTGT
>JAODUE010000020.1:2202725-2224391 GCA_027564755.1 Amblyopsis hoosieri
GAACCCCGAAGATATTGACAGAACGAGCCTACACACCAAAATACCCCAGACCCCCAAGGATGTGGCACCAGGAGCGCGAGCACGTGCATTTGGTCACACTGACCAATACTGTAGCTCATTCAAACGCTCGCTCTAAAAGTCAGCCAGCTCTGCCAGCACAGTTTTTAAACTGTTTGCAAATAAAGCAAGTGTGCAGTACAGGGCAACTTTCTGTGCGTATGTTGGGCGGCGCTATACACACAGTGTTAGAACAAAATGTCAGATTGTCCCTGTGAATGCTCAATGTAAACAGCGTGCAGTTACATCTTGTGACCAAAGAGGTCACCAATTTGCAAAGTTAACCGATTTTCAAAGTGAACCATGCTTTTTGCATGTAGTCTCAATGGTTTCTCCCGTAATCTTACAACCGTTTTATATAACACGATTTGATCGTGCAGCTTTATACTGTATTAGAGGCGGTGCTATATTATTTCTTCTCACACTGATCTTCATTAAGAATTAGCTAACATAGACTGTGTGAAACCAAACAGCCCCTGCGATTGATTGTATGAGATACTAGGTGTGTGTAACGTGGAAAAAAGTGATTAAAAATGCAAGTATTCATCAAAAGGCCAGGAGGTGCCTCCGGAGCCGTTTACTTAATTCAAGATGACTCCGAATTCAGACGCTGAGAGAAGAAGCTATGAGGATGAATCACGGCTCACTCTGGCTGGATGCTATAGCGCACGCCGCCACGGTTGATCTCCGCTCGCCAACGCCTTAAGTTGAACAGTCAGCAGAACGGAGCTTGGCTTGTGTGTCATCTTCGCTGTCTATCTTCCTTCTCTGACCCCCCCAACCCACCACCCTCTCTCTCTCACACACACACACACACACACACACACACACACGCACACACCACACACATCCTCCCAGTGCTTACGATAAGTGACAACACATCAGAGTCAAAGAAACGTTTTAATGCCAAAAGAGAACTCTGTGTCTACGTGTGGGTGGATGACTTCGTGCACGTGTTTGTGAGTGAACTCACGTGCGTGCGTGCGTGCCTGTGTGTGTGTGTGTGTGGGTACGCATGCGTGGGAGAGAGTGAGAGCATGACATCTCCAGTGCACTGGAAGTGTCCCAAAGTACATGCACTTTGTTGAGTGCACGTTGAGTGTGTCTGTGTGTGTGTGTGTGCGTGTGTGTGTGTGTGTGTGCGTGTGCACATTGGCCTGCTTTTGTGTATTATGCATGTTCTCTAGATGTGATATGCGTGAGTGTGCGCTTTTGTGTGTGTGTGTGTGTGTGTGTGTGTGTGTGTGTGTGTGTGCTTGTGTGCGCTCGCGTATGTGCATGTGTAACTGCTCGCTTATGAATGTGTACTTTCATGTGTGTGTGTGTGTGTGTGTGTGTGTGTATACTTCAATTAGGTTATCCATCACGTCAAACATCAGATGACATCATTGTGAAAGTCAAGGCCCCCTCAAGCCCCCCTTCACCCTCCACCCACCCCGACATTCAACACTCTGATGGGTTGGCAGACCCCTCCTCCACACACCCCTCCTCCACACCCCCCATTCCATCTCAGCTCTGGTGCTGTGGCACAACAGCTGAGTCATCGCGGCCTGCAGTGCTGACAGGGGTCGGGTGCCGAGCCTGTCTGTGTGTGTCTGTGTGTGTGTGTGTGTGTGTGTGTGTGTGTGTGTGTGTGTGTGTGTGCGTACACGTGCACGGGAGGGTGGATTTGTAATCGATACCACGGCACATGATCCTAGCTCTTCCCTCCCCATCACTCTCTTGCACGGCTGTGGCTGTGTTAATGAACTGGGGGGCCACGGGGGGCTTGCGTTACGACAGCCTCTAACTTTATTATGGACCCACCATGAGGGCATGCCAGCTGATAGTGGACCCTTAATGGGCATGTAGGCTTTTTTAAAATATTTTTATTCTGCTATAGTTATATGGAATTATGATCTGGACAGTGGGTCTTAATTTGCCATTAATGTAAAGGGGTGGGAACTCTTAAGAGAGAGATGTGGTGTATATTTCTCTCCCCGGACGGACTTCAATCTGTTTGTCAGTGGGCCAGGAATATGGTTTTGTCAAGTCAACCAAATTACTGACTATATTATGCTAAATTTCGTTTGGCTAGCTTCCGTTTTTTTTCCCAAGATGACAATAGTCAGATAGTTGCTCAGATAATTGATCTCAGCGAATACATGTGAAACTAAAATGTTTGTGTTCTCTTTTGATGTAGTCGTAGGTTCATGTAGGCTTTATTAAATATAGTTTGCAGGCGTCCATATGGATGGATACTCTAGCTTTATAATGCTATGGCGTCAAACATGTATAACATCTGGGCATTTTTAACTCAAATACTACATTTTGCAAAATGCTGGTCTAGTCTACTTCTTTGTCATCTCCTTCAAATGTTACAGAATACAAAACATTTCTATTGGAATTATATAATCTGTGACTAATGCTCCCCTTTCATGTGGAATATTAATAATATACATTTGCATTTCGCCTCCCACAAATGGTGTTTGGGATTTAAAACATTCAAATATACACAGCCCTTTCATTACAAAGCAGATGTCATTATTATTATATACAGTATTTTATGCATACCTAATGCTGAATGCACACTTTCTTCGTAAATACCCATACAAATAAATGCATTTATCAAAAGTAAAGAGGCGCCCTATTTAGTAGTAGCATAAAATGGAGATGTTAAGTGGTTGAAAACACTCAGTAGCGTATGATATGACATTTAAACTCATTCATATGAATCTAAATGATTTTCCGCCGATAAATGCACTCTCCAAACTGTAGCATGCTAAATGACTCACACAGTATGTATTGCGCACATCTATTATAAAGTTGTTTATTTTGTTTAATTAGAGATTGAAAAAAATAACTTACTTGACCCTCTTTGCATGTGCTGATAATTATTGCTAAGCTTATTGATGCCACCAAGGTGCTAGGGCCTTTCTTGTCCAAACAATGTTGAATATGCCATTAGTTAATTGTATATGAAGTCCCATATGTATCTTTTTATAATAAGTTGTTTGCAATCCATATTAAGTTTTTAATTACAAACTTCACGGTACATTATCTCAGTAAATGATATAACAAAACAAGTACAGAAGAAACTAGTACATCATATTTCGGTAAGGATGTCTATGTCTATATTATACAGTACTATCCATTTGGTTTTATTGTATTTTATAGTGAAAACGACAATGCTAAAGGGAACATTGTTGGTGTTTTCTCTGTCTATAGTTTTACTGTTTAATTGAAATGCTAAATCACATGCGCCTCATAAAGTGTGTCTGATTATATTTGGTCTATGTGCCAGATTCATATGAGCTGGCCAAAAGATATAGAACACGATTCATTACAGTGTGTCCCTTCCAACTTGTGCAAAGGCAGAAACGAATATTGGGCTGAAGTTGACTGCCTGCTGATGGAGGTGTTTGTCTTTCCAGCTTATTAGAAGAACCTGTTTGAAGAAATCTACTAGAAGCAAAAACAATTTGTGAAGAACCTCATTTCATAACTTAATGGGCCATATCATTACATTGATTCTTGATTTGCTCATACGCTGAACTGTTTCCTCATGGTTCAGTTGACATGATGGTACACAACATAGAGAAAAATATCAAATGTGTAAATTACTTTGCACTTGTCTTTTATTTTTATAGCATTTGTATTTCATTGTGTAAACCATGTCTGGGAGGACATCTGCGTGCATCCATTAGGCCGCGTTCAGACGTAACTTCTTTTTGGAAGCTGTCTGGCATACTTCTGTCATCTTCTTTTTTTTTTTACATTATAACCCTATGGAGCGGACTGTTTTTAAAAGCGCCATGAGCGCTGCATTTAAACGATGCCACAGGCGCTTTTTTTCAGCAGCCTTGGGCTTCTTCTTCAGTTGAGAAAAGTTCAACTCCGCAGAAGAGAAAGCCCTACGTCAACCGCTTTTTTTTTTTTTTTACAGTTGACCAATCACAAGCGGCGTAGTGAGACCTGGTGTTTCCCATAACAAAAATATGTTACGTCTGAACGCGGCCGGCTTTACGCTGCATGAGCCCGCGTATAGTGCATGGGCTGACGCTGTATGAACGCACACAAACATGTACTGCACTGCGTGAGTGAACGTGTGCATGGGGATACAGATGACCTTAGCACGCGGCATCGCACTGCCCTGCAGCGAGGTGTCTGATAGGGTGCGTTAGGACCATGCTGCTCAGATGAGAAGCAGCTGCTTCATGGGATGGCTTGCCCCTTCTGAAAGCGACATATGCAGGTCCCGCTAGCCAAGCTGTTCAGGGGTCACGCCTGGACACACGCACGCACGCACGCACACACACACACACACCTGCAAAAGGCCCCAGAATACGGTCCCGTGAGATAGAAAATCCAATGTTTCCGGGATTCAAATACCATATATCATCACAATACAGTATCTGCCAGTCTGACCATTTAACCTGAACAGTAACTGTATGTGTTTGGGCTGGTCTAGTCCAGTGAAGAACCTCAGTGAAGCCTGTTGGCCTCAATATGACTTTTATATAGAAAGCAATAAAATAATGTAAATTCCAATACATAAAATGCATATATAATACTTTGCCCCAGGTCTATATTAGCATTAGCATATGACAAAAAGTCATAGCAGTGAATGATTTATCAGAAGTGTTGGGTGGCGACAGCCTTGCTTATTCTAAAAGCCAACCCCCTTTCTATTGTGGTGCAGTATTAAAATGCACTTTATAACGGCAGCCACCTTTAAAGACTCTAAGAAAGAGGCAGAAAGCGCTGGACTCTCCACACTACGGCAGTAAAATCATCTCCTGCCTCAAGTCATTTCATAAAATGGCAGCGATAAAGAGATAGACTGCTCTTTATTGTTTTTAGATTGCGGGCACTTTGCGTACTCTCCTCGCCTGTGTCTAGAATAATGTAAATATTTCAGTGCTATGTGCCCGCTAATACATAAAACAGATATATAAGTCCAATAAAGCTGCATAACTGTTTGTGCCTGGCTTCTCCCTTGGGAAAAGGGGGCTGGGGAGGGCAAATACTTTAGCAAGAGGGAATATTCCCCACTCAACTGAAAGAGGGGACACCATGGCTCATCTGATGAATGGTGCACACCTGGTGGGCCTCGCACACCAGCACAGCTCCCACGCAGCCAATTGTTGTCTTCAAGAGCCTATTGTTGTGAAACCTTCTGTGCTCTTTAAAGGTAATAATCAGATATTGCAAGCTAATTGTAAAATAATTCACTTTTTTGTCAAATTCACCAAATATCTTGTTGCTGACAAAATAATCTGATACTTCTACAGAGCCCTGACTCGGTAAATAGTAACATAAAGTGGCAAACACTGCTCACAACAACAAAGCCGCATTACTACGCTTTGCTTCACAATGCGTTTCTATATGTGGAGCGGCGCTGCAGAGAGATATTGTTTTTGAAGTTAGAAAGCATTCTCGAGAATAACTAACCCTGCCTTTAATGGAAAAAGAACTTCTCACCAGACTGAGGTCCGACCTGAGGTAACAAAGGATGGACTGCTTTTAACCACGATTTCTTCTTACATTAAACTGTATGTGGAGATTGAACATTGCTGTTCATCTGATATCATATGGAATTGTTTACAAACGTCACCTCCCATCACATCTGGAAACAAGCCAAAATTACAAACTGTGATGTTCTATAGTACAAACATATCTAAGCCTGTGTTGTAACAGAGAGAAGGAAATTAGTTGATTGAAATCTTAATCTGTCAATGATTTTGCAACCAATACGACACAGAACTGACAAGGAAATTGTCGTACTGTGGACAGCATTGCAAATATGCAATCACCCAAAACAACAAAAGGCCCTCTAAACAATCAGAACTGGTGGCATCTCTTGGCATTACTTTAAATGCCAGTGGAAGACAAGATACTCATTAGGAAAATGATGATGGAGAGGAACACTCAGATGGACTATGGTGGAAACAACAGCCAACCAAACAATGGTGCTAAATAGAGAGGGACGATTAACATCATTATCAATGTCATTCACTTTGCTTTGTTTGCAACAAATGACAAGGACTATGAATTATGAATTTTCTGAAATGTTGTGAAAATGGTTAGACATCACTTTTTGTCACAGCTGAAAGGAAGGAAAAAAATGTCTGTCACATCCTGTCATAATAATTGGCTATGAGTTATGGTTCTAAGATGCTCTATCATCATTAGTTTAACCTTGGTAAATTACTATACACACTCGAGGCAAAACTAGTTTGGACACAATTCATCAGTTCTCCAGATTAAAAAAATAATATATATATATATATATATATACACAGTATATACCCAGATATACCCAGAAATTGCAGTTTTGTCCTTACCCAACCTCTATGTGCACATCCCATCAAGATGAAAGCAGAACGGAAAAAAAGAAAAATCACACAATAGATCCCGCGGCAGCTTCGTCTTCAAATGCGGGGCTTAAACGATTACAGAGGAATGAAAGCACACATGGGGATTTACAGGTGTGCACTCTGACCTCTCGTCTATTTTACCTACCACCGGGGCCCATTGTGACCCCAAAATTGACAATATTGAAGCTCAGTGGTGTGAACACGAGAAGAGGAGGTTGGGGGGGGGGTGTAAAAGACTAGACAACTATAGATGTGTATATACCCTTGCTTCACAGACAGAAGAATGTGGGGGGAGGGGGGGATCATAATCTCACGCTGTCTGATGCAAGCTTAAATGCTCTATTGCTTTGCTGATCACGTTGCACTCCCATCATCTTTCCCTCGTGTTTCAAAGACAAATCTGGGCTGCTGCCACGCATGCACACACACACACACACACACACACACGCACGCACATGTACGCGTACACGCACACATACGCACACACACACACGCATACGTACACACACGCATACGTACACACACAAACACAAACACACACACGCACGCACACAACACACAAACACACACGCACACGCACACGCATGAACGGCAGCTGAGGCGTGATGAATGAAACTCTCGTCCCGATGGGTCCCCGTCGATGCATGTTCAAGTGGATGGGATTGAATTTAACCATAGAAATGACAGACCATTCTTTTTTAGGGCACGGGGGCCAGCTACATGAATGGTTTGCGGCGATGAGAGGCTCGGTGATTGATGGCCCATGAGGAAGAGCCAGGGTTTCAGGAGAGATAGGGAGAGGAGAACCACCCTTGTCAAAAAACGGTGGCGATTGCTTGTGGACTTGGTTGGGTCCGTTTCCACAAGCCCTTATTGTCTTTACCACCTGGTCCCTGCTTAAAGAAGCCTTTCCACATCAAACGTACTCTCCTGTAGATAGTCCTGTGCGTCACATGCTGCCATCGTTGTCATCAGTCAGGCGATACATGTAAGCTAACACCATCCTGTAGCCGGTCAAAAACACTGTGTTTAGTTAGGCGACAGGGCCAAAAGAACAATGCATATAACAATACCAGATAACTAGATGAAGAGTTCAGATGCCAGACCCTATAGGTCCATCTGAAAACATTTTGCAATTAGCAATTTAAAACATAATTATTTATTAGGTTTCTATATTTGGGTTCACTAATTTCACATTTATTACAATTTAAAGGTTGTTTGTCACGGAATAAAAATATATATCTCGCTAAAATATTATTAATTATTTAAATATTGCCAATTTAAAACAAAATATGTCAGATGGACTTAGAGGTTTTTGCTTCCGAACTCTTCAAATATACTTGATTCTTCTTACAGTATGTGTAGCTCTGCTATTGTCAGGCTAAGGCAGACTTGTGTTAAGATTGTGTGTAGCTTGGTTTCAGAAGTCGCATGGCTGGTAGATAAACAGCCCAACACTGCCACTGAAGAGAACCTTTATTCAAATGTAACCCTCATCAACACCCCAAGCATCTACAAGTGGACCTGGCATCCCAGTGAAGGGAATCCAGCTGCCACAAGGAAATGGCGAAGCCTCCAGAACAATGGAGGGGTTAAGAGGGTGACTCCCAAGGAAGGATTAGGAGCATGTTTTCTGCTATCTCCACAACAGCAGGCAGATCCCCAGACTTCTTGTAGGGCACACAACACAAGTTGGCTTGGCTGGGTGTTTTGCTCAAGTACTGGATCTCGTGAAAACAATGTGACTTCCCTTCGTCCAAACATTTGCAGTAACTGACAAGGCTGTTTGTTGTCCCCAGCGTTCCTTACCCACATACTCTTATAAACAAATACACTATAACACACTTCCTAATTTGCTAACGCCATTGTAGTGAAGAATGCAATTAAATCCCTTATTGATAATTAACCCAGATCCATCTTAAGCCTCATCGCTGTTGATTATATAAACAGCCATTACCATGGAGATGTGAATATTCATTAGTCACGAGTGGTCTGAAGATGGCAGTAAATCTGTATTTTCTTCTTTTTTGTTTAAGTAGGTTTTAGGTAGCAGGAAGTTTAGTTTTTTGGCTCACTTCCGTCGGAATCACGGCAATTCATTACATATAGTAATGATATATCTCAGAATGTACAGGAATAAAGTATGTAGTAAAATTAATAGTATTCTTATTTTAGATACTGTACAGTTAACAGTGACTCTTATCAACTCACTCTCAAATGTGTGGGGATCAATGTTGGGCAGTAACTAGTTACTAGCATAGTTACTGTAATATTATAATTTTATTTTAAGTAACTAGTAATTGCTTTTTCAAAACGGTAATAATATTACAATTACTAACCCAAGTAATGCTGCATTATGTTACAAGAACGAGATTTTCACCCCTAGACATCCATCTTAATAAGACGTGCCTTTATTTATTTTTATTTTGCTGTTCCTAGCAAACTTAAGGTAGGCTAATTGAACCAACCTGTCCAATCATCATGGTTTGAGAGGCTGCCATGTTTTCACTTTGGCTGATTGTTGACTCCTAAGGTTCATTATTGTTCCAATTAAGAGGATTCATTTCTAAAATGAGCTGGCTACACAGGTTGTCATTTTTTAGAAGGGGCAAGGTAGTGATTGTGAAAGTAATATATTAATGTAACTAGTAATGGAACTAATTACTTTTACCCAGTAATACGTAAAGTAAAATTAGTTCTTTTTGAAGGCGTAATAAGTAAATAGTAACTTATTACTATTCCTGAGTAACTTGCCCAGCACTGGTGGGGATGAGAAATATAAAAACACCCTTGGCATTCAGGGAATAAGTTGGCTAAAATATGTTTCACCACATAATAAATGGGAGAAGATAATCAATCTTGTGAATTGTGACCACATTGTGTCAATGCTGTGATCTTGCCAAAGACTTCTGCAGCAGCTACAAGCAACAAACAGGGCAGAACAGAGGGAGAGAGAGAGAGAGAGAGAGAGAGAGAGGGAGAGAGAGAGAGTGAAAGAGGCGGAGAAAACCTTTCACGATAAAAACTGCCCGCTCACAGGGCGATAAATTGGGAGATGACACAAGTCACAGCGCAACAAAAGGGGAGAACATTGGATGGGGACCCTTCACTGAGAAATTGATGAGTTTGTGCCTGGAAGAATTGTTTCTGTGAGCCAACACCGGCGCCTTGCTCCCAAAACACACCTGGATGAAGACAACATCCCACTGGAGCTGGTATTGGCAACATACATGATTTCTGACACTTCTGTCACAGTTCTGAAGCTGCCAATATCGTTCATCCTGTTTGGGCAGTCTGTCGACATACAGAGGAAGCAAAACAATGAGTAAAATAGGTGTTCTTGATTCTTGATATGAAAAAGAAAAACAAGTGATTATAAATTGAGATTTGTCAAATTCCCGTTTTATCTCTACTTGTGATGTGAACTATTGAACGGCTTGTCACACAAATCGTTGCTAGTTGTTAATCCAAACATTAGTGATCTCAAGTAAGTGTGTTTGCAGGGAATCCATTCCATCCCTCCATTATGAAAAAATGTGAGAAATACTCCACGGCACGCTGCTCGTGTGGTTAGACATCCTGCCCCTATATCAGCCGTTTCCCTCCAACACCGCACAACTGGGCTACGAATAAACCAAGACAAGCAGGAGGCATGTTACAGTATGTACTCTTGCCATACAGTTTAAACACAGTTTGTCCATTAAGAAAAAAATTATATTATCTTAATCAGGGTTGCCCAATCCTGGTCCTGGAGGGCCACTGCCCTGCATGTTTTAGATGTCGCCCTGCTCCAACACACCTGATTCAAATGAATGGGTTGTTATAGGCAACTCCCTAGGGAGGTGTTCTAGGCACATCCAGCTGGGAGGAGGCCTTGAAGAAGACCCAAGACTAGGTGGAGAGATTATATCTCCACACTGGCCTGGGAACGGCTCGGGATCCCCCAGTCAGAGCTGGATAATGTGGCTCGGGAAAGAGAAGTTTGGTGTCCCCTGCTGCCCCCACGACCCGACTACAGATAAGCGGATGAGGATGGACGGATGGTTGGGATTTTGGTATATTATGGTATATTAAGCAGAAACGGAAAACAAAGATATGAAGTTACCAGGAACAAATTGATTGACAGTCATGAAAATGATTACAGTAAAGCACCTGTGAGATCTCAGATATGATGCAAAGTATACCTCTGGGGTCTGCGTGTACCATATTCAGTATGTCTTCGGTTGATGTCTCCCTCGTCATTCCATGCATGACATGTTCTAGCATGCTCCTCAGTCTGGGGGTACAGCCTTTAAACCACTTAATGCTACTACTTAGTTATTACTTAAATAACATGACACCTCGATGCAGAGTTGGTTAAAAAAAATGTACAGTAGTAATAATAATAATATTAATAATATTTATTTATATAGCGCTTTTCATTAAGAATTGCAGTTCAAACGTGCTTTACAGAGAGGGAGTACATGCACAGTTGTGCTTGCCATAAACAAATACAGAAATACAGTGAAATAACATTAATAAAAATGGTTAAAGGAATTATATTTAATAAATAAAAGACACATTTAAACAGGTGCATAAGGTATTTCCCTTATCCTTTTTGTTTCTATGTCAGATTACCATTAGCAACTTAAGAGTTATTGAATGGTTAAAGGAATACAATAAAGATACATAACATGATACTGAAATGACATACTGTACGTTAATAGAAATGGTTAAAGGAGCAATCTCTTTTACACATAGAACCCCGTTAAACTAAGTAAGTATCAGTAAGTCAGTGCTTCACAAGATATTTACCACTGTAACCAAAGCTTTTCCTTCGAGAAGCTATCTCTTGACAAAACTTTCAATCAAATGCTGTATAATTATCGATTTGCCCAATATAGTACGAGAAATGCTGTAAATGCTTTCCAAAAGACTAATAGACCTATACATACTAAAATATTGGATATGACAATATAGGAGAGGGTTGTTGTGACTGACGGTGACAGGTACAGCAGAAATGCTGAAGAAATCTGTGAAGAAACAATTATTTTTACTTTGGTACTTGTGTCTACAAAGCAAAATGCCACTATCAAGAAGGGAGACTTCAAAGAGAAGACTACAATTTTGCAAGTAATTAAACGATATTCAAGAGCTCTCTAATAATGTGTTGCTTGGTAAACATACGCACAAAATAAGCTAGCCAATGCAATCACGCAAAAAGGTAAGCGAAAAAACAAAATCCAAGTCAAACATTTTCATTTTCCTCTTCCTTCCAACAAATGAATACAGTGAAAAAAAAAAAACAATCACATCAGCATTGCTGGGTTGACTGACATATTTTAAAAAGAAGATTAATGTTGTCAAAAAATATGATGGAGGTCTTCAAGTCACCCGCAGAGGAAATGAGGACGTCTTAGTCGATTTTCCTGCCAAATAGAATACCCATCACCTGAAGTTTCACTCTTGTCCTCCTTCACGTGCAGCTGTCATTTCCCTCTCATTTTGGCAGATGGCAGTTGGGAGATGTTGGTACAGTACAGTTCTTTTCTCAATTAATATACTGCACAAACACATTGGAAAGGATGCAGGACTATGAACTTCAACCTGTCCAGTCACTAGCTCTACATACTGTAACTCTTTCATCCATCACTTAACGGTTCCCGATGTATCCATCAGCTTGTGAGTGGGATTGACTCTGCTGTACAGCTAGCCATTAAAGCCTGAGGGAGATTCACCTTGCCATGTAGCTGGCTCAAATGAAAAGCTAAAGAAGTGCATTAGCTCATCAATAAGACTGCATGAAGATGAAAACAGTTGTCAAAGGCCTGCCAGAAATAACGGATCACATAATGGCACTTTATTTTATGCAAGGGAGGTCAGGGAAGTCTGTTTGCAGCCGAGGACACACGGCCGTGAAATACACATCTCAGTCCAGGAATAACATGCTTGAACAAGGCATTCATTCATTCATTGGTTGAATAGGGGTTATGTCCAGTAGTAGCTATTTAGGCTTTTTGTGTTCATGTATTTTCCAAGATAATACGCATTACTGAACACGGACTTCTTTTTCAAGTAAACTACAGTATAAGGGGGGAAAAAAACATATTATACAGTATTATATTGCAAGGTGATTGCAATAAACCAACAGCAATAATATTTATAATAACATGGTAAGAAATAATAATAATATTAATGGTAACTGTGGACCACAAAGTGCCATGAATCAGTGGTAAACTAGCCAGGGGCTTTCTTCTCTTTTTTTTACAATAGCCAGAGCGACAAATATATTGTGCAGAGAAATATTTCATAAAATGCTAAACAATAGGGGGGAAAAATACTAAACTCCTTAAAAAGGCTACACCCTCCTCCATCTGAGTCCTCATAGTGTCATTAAGTGCTACCACTAATTGTCTACAATGTCTACTCTTGCCATACAGCTTAATTAATAAACACAATTTGCAGTTTCAAAAACAATTTAACTTAAACGACCTGCTAATATTGCATTATTTGTGTGAGAAATCTATCTATAGGAGTTAGGTTTGTCCTAGTGTCAGTTTAGTACTACGTCACATGTGACGCATGCTATATTTAACTTTGCTAACTTTGTTAACTTTATCTATAACATACGTAATTCCAGAAATACGCTAGAGTTTTATTACTATTGTCAATATTTCCATTTATGTTAAGCAGTAGCCGTAGCCTAGTTCTTTACAGATTTGAAAGACCTACAAACCGGCAGACTCTATTTTACTTCCCAACAAATTCCTCAGTAGCCTATGTTTAACGTCCGATTTGGTCATTGAGTTATGTAGTTGGTTGTAATGCACGTCAATGAAAATTCCTCCCCTATCAAGTAAGTGGGATTGTTGATGCAGTTAGCCAGCGCTGTCTCAGACTACGCAAGTAAAGGCTGGCTCTGCGAGACTAGGTTTGTCCCAGTTCCTGTTTGGCCATGACGGTTTTAACCAGGCTATAAATCAGCTGCATCACTCAGCACCATGGTCATAAACCATTTAGCTTGTGACGGTTCCTTGTAGCCTGTTCCTTGCAGTTGCACAATTTATAGTCTCGTCTTCCAGTTTGTTTTGTTTTTTCTTTGTGTTCCATGTTCTGTTGTTCTGGTCCTGGTTTTCTGTCTCTCTCATAGTGTTGATGCTCTGATTATTGTTCTCACTTATCCTCTGTACTGTATGTAAACTTGTGTTTCTCTGAGTTTTTTAGATTTGTTTCACGTTGCTAGTCCCCCCACCATGTTACTTAGTTACTTAGTTACTTAATGCTCAGCTTATTTCCGTTTCCTAAATCCCTTTTGTACCTTTGCCTGTTTGGGTTTTCCTTGTTGCTGAACCCTGCCCTGACTACAACTCAGCCTCAAGTAAAGCTCTTACCTGACCGCACATCCATATCTTTTGCTTCCTTGCATTTGGCTCCTCTAGGGCACCACCAGTGATGGAAAACTTACGTATTTTCACAAAAGGTCCCCTCACGCTACTGTACCTCAAGGAGTAAGCATCTACACAAACCAATAAACATTTTTTATGTCTGCATAATGTATGTTTATTTCACGTTTTCATGCTATGTTGTTATCACTTCTGCTTAAAGCCATTTTAGCATCAATCGGTTAAGTTAATTGGGACTCAATTGGAAAGCTTCTATCCATAACACATAGAATTACATTATCGCCCAGAACATATTAAGTTACATACAAATTTGTTGCAATTATGTGTGCATAACTAGGCAACAAATCCTGCAAACTCTGGAAAAATAATCTCATTCTTTTTCACCTTGTCAGCATTTTTGGCTAATGTCTCCCCTGTGCTTTAATACACGACTTGTTAAACCCTGAAGATAGTCTTCAGCACTTAAAAAATGTTTATCTTGTACACCATTTGAGAAATGTTGTGGATCCTGATTTGCATTAGCTATTCTAATGCATGGCAATCTGTCTGGGAAAACATTGTGTATCACTCAAGCATGCATTGGATCTTTCCATTGAAATATACAGGAGCTTTGCAAAGCCATATTTTCCTTAAGTTTTCATCTTCTGATGTAATTAGAAAAAGACTGATAACTTTGTGTGTATGGATATGTTGTAAATTTATTTTACTTGATAGCTGTTTAATTTCTTCCCAAGGATGTTATTTATAACTTTACTTTGCATGTTGTTTTACCAAATGAATTCATAACAAAGTGCGTTATATTGAGTAGAGGTCATTTCTACACCCATCAGAAATTACTTAGAAAAAGGATTCATAGTATAAATCACTGTCCCAGCTCAGAGTCAGACTGATTGTGTAATGGACTGTGTAACCTTAGTAATAATCCTGTTAAACCATTCCTAAGAAACTGGGGACAAAGGACATTTTAGATAAGGGGTACTTTAGGTATATCGTTCTCTGTGAAGTCTTTTATGGAACCGAGGTGCACAGGGGAATTATAATGACTTGATAAATAAATAAGAGGCCTTGAAATGTTGCCAGCATCTATGTTCATATGAAGGGGGAGAGAGATAGAGAGAGAGAGAGAGAGAGAGAGAGAGAGAGAGAGAGAGAGAGAGAGAGAGAGAGAGAGAGAGAGAGAGAGACAGAGAGAGAGAGAAAGTGTATGTGTGTGTAGGGGGTCTTCTTGTCAAAAGATAAACCTTTAACTGGGTCCTGAATTCTGTCAACACAATTATTTTACTGTCTTTATGCCATTTCCATCTGGGGCCTGTTTGGGTGATGGAACGGGGTGAGAGGCATGAAGCCTACAGAGGCTGACATTGGCTTAGACCACTGAACTCGAGCCAGGCATCTGAAGTAGAAGACGCGGGGAAACCTTTGTAGAGGCTTGGGATTCTGCCCGCTCTTAACGATGCCAGACAGGTAGTCCTCCTTTGTGACTGTACATGCTGAAGTCCCTTAGGATCAAATAGACAGACAGATAAAAGGTAAAGGGCACTCATGCACCGCTTGCATTGAGGAAGATTAGTAAAGGGAAATATTTGGTTTAAACCTCTAAGGAGATTTTGCATGTCTATATTTACTGTACGCTACTGCATTAACATGTCATGTGAAATAATAAGTAAAAGAACAATAACATTTTTGTATTTTTATACTATCCTTATTTTATTATTAAATGGATTTATTACTCAATCGCTATCAAATACTCACAAATTGAGATATGCTATCATTTAAAAATAATTCATTTAATGTATTATACATATATAACACAGGCTTAATATACATATAATATATATATATCTATATATAGATATATAGATATATAAAATCAGGGTTATGCAGTTACTGGATGCAGTAGATTGATTTGCATTAACAAAGTAAATTATTAAAGCTGAATGCAGACATGCTTGTTTTTATTTCCTTTGGTAATTCTCCCTGTAGCCATAATTAATAGGGTTTCAGAGTATACCTTGACAGCATTTCTTCTAATTTCATCATTCCTCCCATTAATAACCTGAAAGCACCCATTCAGGAATCACCAACAAACACACCATCTTTTATTCCTCTAACTGTTCCCTTTCTCTTTAATGAACATTACTGTACATTTGATCTTTTTAGCACTGTTGTTTTCGCGTAACTATAGGATTATATTTAATAATTAACTCAACTCAACAATTTCCACCAATAATTTTGATGAAAAATACTAAATTAGTTTCTTTAGGTTTTAAAGCAAATATATTGTGTCCTCTACTCCTGGTGTCTATTGGTGAAGAGAGGAAGTCTGGTAAGGTCTGATAAGGCTCTGTAACAGTAATAATAACATTTTCACAAAGCTCATTAATTGAGAGTCTAGAGGTAATTGCTACGTTTCCTGCGGGCTGAGTACGTTGTTAATGCTGACGACTGTCAAACTGACAAACAACAAGTTGCGGAATATGGATTTTTTTTCCCTCTCAGCCTGTTAATAACCTACCATCTGAGCATTGCCAAGGGAAACTGTCGAGATGGCATCAGTGATAAAATGTTAACATGTGACAAAAAGCTCCTGCCCGCAAGAAGAACGATTCAATTTGAAATTGAATTTTTACGACTTTCACGAAAACCTTTTTCTTAAGCGGTACCTGAGGGAAAATAATATTGATTAAGAAGAAAAGAACAGATTGAAAGTTTTTCTTACTTTTTTCTCCCTGACAGTGAACTGTCACAAAGTCACACAGTGAAGTAAAGAGATAAACATCTATTCATTTGGTGCTATGATGTGAAATATCAAGTGTTAAAGCTTGCCTATGACAAGAGGAGACTACATCAACACAAATGTGTTACCTTGCTGATATTACGGGGACCATAAAAATGATACACCTAACAGTATTATACAGCATTTCAGATCATGCTACCGTACATACAGTATCACCCTACAAATAGTAATTGGAACACACTGCAATGGATAAGCATATA
The DNA here is from genome assembly GCA_027564755.1 of Amblyopsis hoosieri. Classification (NCBI taxonomy): domain Eukaryota; kingdom Metazoa; phylum Chordata; class Actinopteri; order Percopsiformes; family Amblyopsidae; genus Amblyopsis; species Amblyopsis hoosieri. The sequence goes on from JAODUE010000020.1 coordinate 2,219,521, forward strand.
TATATACTGTATATACAGTGTATATACAGTGTATATATACCGTATATACTATGTGTGTGTGTGTCTGTGTGTGTGTGATAGTATAAGAAATAATAAAATAATATTTTTCACAGAATTACCGACTGTCTCTAATTATTGCATAAATACCAGCTCATTGTCCCTCTTGTTAACTTAATACTAAGTCGCAGGTCCATTGGTTTTTAATACAGTTCATCCCATATTCTCCTCTGAAAGCCTTAACCATGCAATCTTAATACGGCGGGGATCTCAACTTTGACAATAAGGGAGAGCTGGCTCTGGCTTTCCCGCGGGGGTGGGGGAGGGGGGATACTGGCTCACGTCCCCTCGTCTCCAGACACCAGGTGGAGTCACGGCAGTGTGCTGGAATGCAAATGCGTCCCCAACAATGCTTCAGCCGTTAGGATACCCTCATTCGTCATAGGATGTGTTCATTACCCACAGCTTTGGGCCCAAAATGAGTGTCAGAACAACACACCCTGGCTGCGTGATGAATCCGTCTGCCGCCTGGCTTGTCACGTCACCCCCCGTTTCAGATTGAAGGCTCTCGTTTCACCCGTCCCCCCACGCCCCCACTCCTTGGCTACTTCACGTCCTCCACATATTCTTGTATTTTTCACCCGGAGATATTAGTCAACAAGGCTGTGTGTGACGAGGGCCCAAACCGCGACGCCAGAGGACGTCACATTACCCTTCCAGATGGTGCGCTAATGTTGCAGAGGATATCAAGGTGTTCCAACTCATCATAATAAGAGATCCATCGGCATCAGCTGTCATTGAGTTATGACCTTTCAATGATAACGCGTCGCCTTAGCGGAGGAGCGTCGGTGTAATGCTATGCTAACCTTGTCATGAGGACAACAGAGTGACGTGCGCTGATAGATGGAATGCACTCGGTGGTTTCGTTGATGTTGTTGGGTAGTGGGTAACTGCTAGGGAAAGGGCAGCCACAGTAATTACATGGCACCTCATCTGAAGAGCTATTATTATTCACGTGCTGAAGTTATTTGCATGGCGGGGATTGAGGTCAACCCATGTCTCAACTCAGGAAATAAATGCAAATGATTTCTGTACTGTATTTTACTTTCCCCCGATGTTCGGTTTGTCACCACATAGTGTATCATCACAGCAGATGGATGCAAGTGTCTGAAGAGTTCAGATGTAAAAACCACCAAGTCCATCTGAAAAAACAGCAATTAGCTATTAAAACAGTAATATGTATTAGGTTTCTTTAAGTAGGTTCACTAATTTCACCTTTATTGCAATAACAATTCCCTCAATAAACCGTCATATATCTAAAAATGTTTTACTAATTATTAATATATTGCCAATTAAAAACATGTCAGATTGACTCTTCGTATATTCTAGGCATGCATTATAGTGTTTTGTATACATGCGCTAGCATACTTTTGATGTGGTGACCTTATATTGTTTGTCCACCACAGACAGCCAGACGGCCGAAGTTGACATTTTAACAAAAACAAGTGTTCTCCTTCACGCGACCTCTACGGCAGTCAGAGTGACACTTGCCGCCATGGCAGCCGTGACATGTATTTATTGCGTGCGTCATAGTGAACGGAAAGGCGTGCAGTCACATGAGAAAGGTGATGGCCCCGCCCTCTTCATCAAATGAAGACTCAGACACACACACACACACAACACACACTTTCCCCTTCTCTACCGACATCAACGTCATCGCTCACCACCGTTGCAGATCACAAGTCACAAGTCACACAGACGTGCACATGCGTTGCCGCCGGTGACAGTGACATGGGTACGGTGATAAACACGACAGCATCTGTGGTCGGTGGGGGCGACGATGACCCTAATGATAGCCTAATTAGTACGCACACTGGAGATGGTGGTGGAATAAGAAAGTGCTTGTCAAGTTTTTAATGAACCTCCAGTGAAGCACAGTGGATATTTATCTTACGCTGGGACTGAAGTGAAGTGCCATTCAGTATAATGCCCCGCATAACAGCTTTTACCAGATGCCAAAATGAATTGTAAACCTTTGCCATTTATATGTTTCTCCTTGTAATTTTGTGATATGCAAATCGGAACCCAGTAATTGGAGTGAGTTGATCCTTTCATATTTTATGTGTCTAGTGTGGCTAAAAGTAATGATTTGATGATATACAGTACAGTAATATATAGACAATGGGTTGGGTTTACTCACAATAGTGTATATTATGACCTACAAGCACACGGTTGCAAATCCTTCAGTGTCACTAAGTTTGCTACACTGTAACTGAAAAGCATGTTGTGTTCCTCCTGTGTAATGAGTTTAATTCTACAGTAATACAACTTAAAAACCGTTCGCAGTAACAACGTTAGAAAATAGCCTGGAAAGTTGATGTTATATAACCAACATTGTCAGTTTATGACAGTGGTCACATCATTGATTTTATGTTGAGACTAGGGCATGGGCCATGGCCCAATTAGAGTGTACGATACAGCTCAGTGGGCCAGATGCCCAGACTCTATTATCAACTGTCTTCGGAAAGTCGGCAGACTTTGACAGGCAATGAACAAACGCAGTAAGTTGGAGTTGGGAAGTCAGAATCAGGGATTACATATAAAAAGAGATTTGCCTTTATTCTTCAAGTGTTATAGTTTATAAAAGTTCACATTTAAAGAACCATTTTCTGGGAAAGTGGAACATGAATGAACTCTCAATATACGCTTATAGAGTTGGATCTAGGCAAATCCAATTTGGCTGACATACGTGTGTGTGCTCATTAATTTCTGTGCGATAAGAAGGAAAACAACACATATATAGATACATCCTTTCCTTTTGGCCTGTGGCATTGTGATTCCACGGCTGAGGGTGGTCACATGTCAAGACCTCCTCTGTACACGCCGGTGTCATTTCATCCTATTGAGGACAACGGCGCGCTTGATCCGGGCCCTTTCATTTGCCCCCACAGAGCCCCATCTTCTTACCCATTCAACCTTGATGGCTCCTTTCACACCTCTGTCACCCCCCCCCCCCTCCCCTCTTGTAGCACAATGAACACCAGAAGCCCACAGCTCATGGCAAGCCTTTTGTTACCTGTTCTCTGAGGTGGCTGAATGGCTGTTCCCTTTGATTTGTACCTTGCCATTTTGCTCTCACACCGGATATTTCTATCTCACACTTTTCAGGTGTGACAAAAGTAATCCTCAGCCTAGATTCCTTCTTCATTCTCAGATTCAGTGATTACTGAGCTTCTGCCGCCTGGCTTTTCAACAAAGTATAGCCAGATAACGTGTACAGATACATGCCTAAAAATATAAATTATGATATGAAGGAGCAGAAACAACTTAAGAATATGTGAAATAAAAAGAAAGCATAGCTAAACTCAAGAGTATAAATAGGTCAAGAAAGGATTTTTTTAACATATGTCTTTGGCCTGAGTTAGCAATGAATACTTGATATCATTTGATTATGATTATTCCAAAAACATTTGCAATCACAATTAACTTCTTAATATTAAGTTGCAAATGGAAAAGCTTTTACTAATTATGACATACTGTATCATCATCTGTGATAATAGCGACGGAACTGAAATTATATTTATGCAATAAAGATTTCATATGGATGCTGTTACTGTATTGCACAGTACAGTTGTATTACCCAGTGTGCCTGTGGGAGACATTTGGATGCGAGCTAAATTGCAAACTCAAATCATATACAACCACACGACTCAAACAGAAAATAGCACCACTTCAAAGCTCCTATAGTCCACCTGGCGTAGAAACACTATCAGCCTTTGGAACCAGCAAAGAGGTTCCAGTAGTGGTGCTTGTGGTAAACATGAGGTGGAGTTGTGTACATAGGAAGAGCAGTGACCTGCCTTAAAATGCACACACCCTTGCAACCTTCATCCCTTACAAGAGCCCGCCTCTCCCCGCTCCACTGTTAAGAGCCAACCGTCAACAACCTCGCCTCTCCTGAGTGAGTGGTGGTGTTGGACAAGAATCAGCCTTTATATAGATTGTAATTGTTTCCTCTGCCCACGTGTCTCTCTGCCCATCCATCTCTGTTTTTTTTCTGCCTTGTTTCAGGCAGGTTTCAGCCGTGCAAGGTCATTGCTCTTAGGCAGCCGCAACCCGGCTTTATTGTTCCAGCGGGTCAGTGGGTCCGACACACATCACAGCTATTATTCCTCAGGAACAAATGGCCGTCCTACACTTTGATCTATGGCCTTCCTTCTCAGACACTTCCATAATACCCTTGACAGGATTACTTTCTTGTCCCGTTCCCATTACCGGTGATGATCCATCTCTATTTTGCTACCTTTTCCTTTAATAACGGGACATCATTTGAGCTTGTGGTTTATACAGATCTTGATAAAGAGTCTGTATTTGCTCCCATAAATGAGCGTATAGCTGTAGACTTGCTGCATCTCAGATGCAGTAAGCTTTCAGTGGGGCGGTGTTTATGAAAAGTATTACTTTGTAAAAAAAGTACGGAAGTGATTTACATATAAGCAACATTAGTTTTAATCTCTCCTGAATTTTAGACCCACGCCGTTTCAATCATTAGCAGGCATATTTAACCTATGGCCAGGCTTCGCCTCAGACAGCACCATTGGCTTGTCCCTGATTAATGAGCTTCATGCCGAATTTGAAGCCACTCTTGTCAGAAATCCAACAGTAGGATCCCGTAGGCGACCCCCGCTGCCCCCTGTTTTACATATGAATTAGAGGCTTATCATTTGTGGAATGGCAGGTTGTAAGTGGGGTTGGCATGGGGGGGGGGGGGGGGGGGGGGGGGGCACAGGATGGACATGCCCCAACAGGAGAAAGTGTTTTAGCTTTTTTATATGTTTGCAAAAATGGCCATGTTTTTGTAACGGGGAGTAATG
>JAODUE010000020.1:2229217-2252250 GCA_027564755.1 Amblyopsis hoosieri
GTGTGAAGCACTTTGTGTTACATGAATTTGTATGAAAAGTGCTGTATAAATAAAGATTGATTGATTGATTGATTGATTCCCATTGTTGCTGAGCCGCATCGCTCAGTGTAGTTTATTTTCGCCCCACCTAGTTGACTTTCAGTAGCTGACTCTATTATTCTGAAGCCAAACCCGAAAGAAAATGCTCCATATAAACACCACGATCAATAGAAACGGCCTGGAACCGTACATTTCTTCACCAGTCACACAAATAGCCTCACTCTCCAACGTACCTATAACTAGAAGGTGGTTTTACCATTTGCTAGCGGGATACGTTACATTATAAACTAGATAATGTGTGCATGTTTAACATCAATTCCAATAAGTTGCAATGGCGCATGTAAACACCAGACCCGATTAGGTGACATCCCATGTAAACACCAGACCCGATTATGTGACATCCCATGTAAACACCAGACTTGCTTAGGTGACATCCCATGTAAACACCAGACCCGATTAGGTGACATCCCATGTAAACAGCAGGCTGTAAATCGCCAACTTTCATTTAAAATTAATGTCCAGTCGCTTTGTCTAAATTATCCTCCGTGTCATAGCAAGGTAACCCTACATTCGCGTTGTTGGCTCCCTCAGCTACAAATATCCCATGCAAATATCCCCCAAACTATGACGAGCTGTCGCTGAGGTCACTTTTGTGTCCAAATAGGGAAGGCATGTCTTCCTATATCGCCAGCGACAATCACAAAGTAAAATGAGGGCAAACATGGGCAATGTTTCCGCAAAAAATAAACATTCAGGATGGAATTTTGTAAATAGAATCATGTCAAACATTGGTTGCCTATTCTTCCACATGATGTCTGTATCACTCACCTGTGATCATATTTCCAATGATCTCTGAAACCATCTTTCATGTCCTCATTTTAAGAATTTAAGAAAATAATACTAATCTGCATGATGCCAGAGATTGTGCGTGTTACACGCACGAGCGCAGGCTTGTGCGAGGATGCTCTTTCAGCTACCTTCTGAGTCTGCGTGGACAACAAAGAAAACATAAACAAGGAAGTTGCGGGACTATTACTGACAGCTAGTAAAGAGTGAACCACAACACTGACACCACAACCTAGTAGCCTAGTGCTTGTGTTATCAAATGTAGGCCTATCTATGCCTTTTGTTAATTCAAAATGAAATGAAGAGAAGATGGAGTCATAAGAAACATAAACAGGCGAGCAACACAGCGCATATCCATCCATTTGCTGTAATATATAAGTATCATGTTGAAATGCAAACAGTAAACGGTTTACTTGTTATTGGGCTGCTGAAAAAAATAAATGTTCTCACTGCTATTGAGTTTTTGTATTTTTTACATTGATATTACTCTGCAAGAAAGCCTGAAAAGCCTTTACCTAGATTCTGATTGGTGGAAACGCTAGCGATTTCTTTCACCTCTCGCTGCCAATTAAAAATTTGAATCGTTACAAAAAGTTGATAGAGCGTCAGGTTTCGGTTGATAGGATCGGTTTGTCCAGCCCCTATGCCAAAGAGTCAACCAGCAACATGGCGATTTCTGTTGATAAGCAGTTGCTCCTACACGCACGAGCGAAAATCCTGCGGTGTAGTTCTAGTTTCACTAGAAATTAACTGTATTATGTCGCTTTGTGGACAGTGTGACCATATAGGTTAAGGTTGTGCTTGTACTGTAAGTGAATTCCTATGGAGAGCGCCGAAAAAGTGTTAGCCCCAAACCCATTGGTTGCCAATGTTTCTGGTGAATCTCTAAACCTAATATACAAATGCATTCCTATGGAGAGCTCTAAAATGTATAGTTAGCTAAGGGCATCACGGACCTGTTAACATTCTCACGTGGCTAAACGCTACTTGACTAAGACGTTTAGACGGCAGTCGCTTAGTTGGTTGGAGTGCCATTCATTATCAGATTTCCCCAGACAATTAGCTTCACCAACATGGCCATGCACACCACTCACAGAATCGTCCTTGCAATGGTGGGTGAGGTTTTCCATGCATAGGTAGGGACCAGAGCCATGTGGAAGAGAGGATCGTGCCAATGGAAGTTGGCACGACCATTGTCTGTTGAATGTTTAGCGTTCAGATGGTAGAGATGCAAAACAGTTGCAGAAAGTGCTTGGTGGGCATTTTTTATTAATAGGTACAGGTACATAACTGCAATTTTAGATAATTAGTATGCGTGTAGCCGAAACTGAATATGTTATTCGGGTAAGCATAAATAGTGGGTTTTTACGAATATTTATTTTAAACAAATAATAATTTTTTGAAATAGAAAATAAAAGAATGAAGATAAAACAAACTGTTTCTGCCGTTTATATGTGACCATTCGATGAACTGCTGGGTTTGGTACTTCCGTGTTGTATTCATTTGGAGGTTCCCGCTTTGACAAATATCGTGTCATTCCTTAAATAGCTCTGAGCTCAACATCATAGCGAATGTTTTTTTATCTTTTCTTTTCATAAAATATCCTGAAAGATGTTCATTTAGTTATTCCATCATAAAATGAGATTGTACTAGCCTATCTTTAGCTAGTATCTCTGCATCAAGGAGTGATACGCATACAGTTCTGACTTTGGCAATGGCTGGGAAAGTAAATGTAAATAACTGTCGGGCTGTAATCGGGTTCAGGCTTTAAAAAGCTATACACATGTGGGTTTGGGTCAGGCCGGGCTCAGACAGAATTGCTTTTGGCTCAGTCCCTGTCGGGGACTTTTCAGGCCTGATTAAAGCTCTAGGCCTACTACATATACTCCTGTGTCACACAGTTGCAGAAATCACACAGGAGAAATAGAGAGCTATCTACTGTAGCGCAGTTGCTCTGCTACTTCAGCTTAATTGTTAGCTTCGTTGTCTAGCCTAGTGGATACACCTAGTTAATTTACACCAAAACAAATGAAGTCTGCTAAAAATGGAATGCCGGTCTAATTTCTAAATACCAGTATTAACGAGGACAGCATATGTATTGCCTATTATCACATCAACCTGATTATATTAGGCAATAGGCATGCTTAACATTGTTACTTGACGACCTCGACTTCATCCAAAATGTCACTTTCCCCGCTCACAACAAAGGTCACATCATTGATCTAGTCTGTTCCAATTGTGTTTCTCCTGTCAATGTCACAGAGGGACACCTCCCCACCACAAACCCATTTTGTTTGAAATATCTCCCCCTTCCTCCCAAAGAAACGAACCAATTCAGAAAAATAAAAAACATGAATCCTTCTGATCTCATGAACCTGATGGACATGTTCCCCTGTCTCACCTCTCTGTTCCCCATGAAACTCGCCACTCACTACAATGACTGCCTTTCCTCTGCTCTGGATACCCTCGCCCCCCTCAAAACCCGGTCAGTCTCCTTTACCCACACTGCCCCCTGGTACACTCCTGAGCTACGGCAGCTAAAGGCTGCAGGATGGCGTCTTGAGCGTCTGTACAAGCGGACTGGAGAATAATCTCATTCACAAGCGTACCTGGTTCACCTCCTAAGGCACAACTGCCCTTTCAACAGCCAGATCTGCCTACTACTAAATCAATTCTGATGAAAACCCTAAAGTTATTTCCTCAACTGTTTTCAACATGTACTCCAACCTCCCCAAAAAACGTCCATGTCGACCCCACGCCTGAATTGTGTAATTAATTAATGTTCTTCATTGAAAAAAATTCAAAATATTCACCTACATCTGCAGGCTCCCTCCACCCCTGCTGAGAACCCATCCCGGATGAACACATCACTGGACTCAACCTACACCTCTTGCCTCTCTGATTTCATTCTCGCTGGTGAAAGCTCCATTACTGAAATCATCCTGCACTCAAAATCTTCTACCTGCCAACTTGATCCCATGCCCACTAGCCTCATCAAAACATGCCTCCCCTCCCGTGGGTAACACGGTGGCCCAGCACTGTGGCCTCACAGCAAGAAGGTCCCTGTTTTGAACCTCGGTCGTCCAGTCCTTTCTGTGTGGAGTTTGCATGTTCTCCCCGTGTCTGCGTGGGTTTCCTCCAGGTGCTCCGGTTTCCCCCACTATCTAAATACAGGCTCCAATCTGGAGTTGGTCCCAGGGTGCTGAACAGCGGCTGCCCATTGCTCCCTTGAGGGATGGGTTAAATGAAGAGGATGAATTCGCAGTGGTGAATTGGTATCTATATGCTTGTGCGATTCAGCTGTAGTTGCATACGCTATAGTACATTTCTATTTTTAGACAAATACAAATAATTTAGCTGACAAACAAATATGAATACAAATAGTGGGTTCTCTGCACACCCCTAGTAATTAGTAATGCATTGATTTACATTTACAATATTATTTTTAGGGTACTTTTACCATTTGCTGTTAACTTCTGGGAACTGGGAGTCGAGTCTAATGAGCTGGCTCACCAAAAAGTGCCGGAATGCCCATCACTTGTGCACATGTAGAAGAATCAAACCGAGTAGGCTGGCTAAACCATCGTTTATAGCAGCAATTTTCAATGTTTTGGAAGTAACTTTCTCAACACTGGTCAGCAGACATACAGTACATATTGTTTGAAGATTTTACTGTCTCTCAATTAAGCCCATTTCCTTTTTGTGGCCGCACTTTGATGACTATCTGAAAAGTGTCACAGGGGTCCAAAAAAAGCAATTTCATAATTAACAAGAGTTTACAAGAAGACCAAAGAAAATAAATGATAGCATGGTGGAGTAGGACAATGAGTCGACATTAACAATCAGGTCTGCTGGTGACTAACGAGCTTGTGCCCCAACATTTTAATTAGCAGCTTGCTGGACAGAGCGGTGATTAATGAACACTATTTGATTTCAGCTTTGCTCTGAATTAATAACAAATTGACATTTAATGAAAATTACTTACCACCAATGAAATTAAATCAGCTTCTTTCCATTTATGCAACACAGAATAAAATAATAATAAATGCAAATATTGCTATCCCCAATTAATCACACATATACACTATGAAAGCTGAAAGTGCAAGTGAGATTAAAGGCATCATGGTCTTAACCCTAGGATGCACTAGCCGAGTCAAAAGTGACCCACAGGAAAGTTTTACATTTTTCTGTATTTTTCAAATATAAATAAAAGTATCTAATTGGGTTGCATTTGGTGTTCTAAAACCATGATTATATTTTTTACTTGATTACATTCTAGGTAAAATAAGTTCCCCACAGTTTTTTATGTAAATTCATGTATTTCATCAGTCAATATTACAGTGAGGAAAAAAAGTATTTGATCCCCTGCTGATTTTCGCACGTTTGCCCACTGACAAAGAAATGATCCATCTATAATTTTAATGGTAGGTTTATTTGAACAGTAAGAGACAGAATAACAACAACAAAATCCAGAACAACGCATTTAAAAAAACATATAAATTGATTTGCATCTTAATTAGTGAAATAAGTATTCAACCCCTCTCAATCAGATAGATTACTGGCTCCCAGGTGTCTTTATATTGTCCTTGAGTGTTTAGAAAGGCGTCCCAAATAAAATGTATATTAATTATACAGAAAGCAAACTGTGATTAGGAGCACACTCTTAAAGTGAGTGCTCCAAATCTCAGTTTTTACCTGTATAAAAGACACACATGTCCACAGAAGCAATCAATCAATCAGATTCCAAACTCTCCATCATGGCCAAGACCAAAGAGCTGTCCAAGGATGTCAGGGACAAGACTGTAGACCTACACAAGACCGGAAAGGGGCTACAAGACCATTGCCAGGCAGCTTGGTGAGAAGGTGACAACAGAGGAAACACAAAATAACTGTCAACCTTCTCTGGTCTGGGGCTCCATGCAAGATCTCACCTTGTGGAATTGCAATGATCATGAGAACAGTGAGGAATCACCCCAGAACTACACGGGAGGATCTTGTCAATGATCTCAAGGCAGCTGGGACCATGGTCCCAGGATCAAGGTTGAATACTTATTTCACTCATTAAAATGCAAATAAATGTATAACATTTTTGACATGCATTTTCAGGATTTTTTGTTGTTATTCTGTCTCTCACTGTTCAAATAAACCTACCTTTTTTTCGCCACTGTAGCTTTGATTTAACTAAATAAATAGAACAGGTTCATAAATAAATTTTAGACAACAAAGACACCATCCTGTAGTCTATACATGTATGCATGTACTCAGACCAGTATACTGAATACAGTATACAGAATACTCAAGTTACTATATCGTTAAACAAAGGTGTTTGGTCCCGAATGGGCATTACAGTGTCGATCCTATGAGGGTTAGGGTTACAAAATGTAAGAGTTTATGTTAACAAAAATAATACGATGATACATTTTCATTGATGATTTCTATATTTACAATTACTATTTGCATAAAGTTTTGCTCAACCTATACAGTAGCTCATCAATAAAACAGCTTTTTAAATGTCAGTCTGCATGGACCAACATGTCGGAAATCTTTCTAATGTCAACTGTTTGAGATGGGCAAGAGTGTACATTTTATTTTACAATGTAAGATTGTCTGACTGATTTGTCAATACAGTATAACAATGATGTACCGGTACCAGTCCAAAAATAGGCTACTACCAAATGTACTTGAAATCACCTAAGCTCTGGCAAAGCTAAATAGAATGTTTACTTAAACACCAATGTCACACAATTACCTGTAAAAAACAGTGTGATTTGTTCCTGGTTTGATGTTTTAAAAATGTATTTGAAATTTACTTTCAATATACAAATGTGTCAGTTAAAGGTAGTCAGCTATTGCAAGCAAATTGTAACCTAATACACATTTAGTCAGATTCACCAAATATTAGGGATGTGCACGATTAGTCGGTTAAACGATTAAACGTTGGGATCATTGCTAGTCGGCACCATAAATAGTAGTCGGTTTAACGTATTATTATTATATATATATTTTTTAAGTAGTTCAGTCAGTATTTCCTGCCTTAGCCTGCACATGAAACACGCAAAACAATATGTTGACACTGGGAGTAGAGTTGTTAGCGAGGGAGCGGGGACGACTCTAAAAACAGAATACTTTGATGTTGCCACTACGGTAGCTCCGATCGCGGAAGACGAATCAGAGTTTAAATTTGCAGCACAGCGTCGGGCATTATCTAAGCGAAACAGATAAAAAACGAATCTGGACTCACAACCTGTTTTTTTTCGATTTCACCTTACAGTACAACTGCATTTAATATCTTAAAAAACATAAAGTCAGACTTTCGTCCGGTTCCTGTCTGTTTGTTCAGTTTTGTTTAAGTTAGGCTAAATAGCATTTTGCTAGGCTAGACGTAAGTAATGTAAGTACGGTAGGCCTAAACTATAATTAGTTAACGCTTCAGCACAGCCAATGCAGTGTACGGTGCGATTATAGTCATACAGAATAAATATAAAGTGAGCGTTTCATGTCCCGCTGCCTGTGTAATGGAGCTGTATTGGCACTCTGCCACTGTTGTGCCATAGGCTACTGTAACTGTTCATACTCCGAAGATAAAGTGGTCAGATTATAATTTTTTTAATGAGGAGAAAGGGAAAGCTAAAACGTGATCTCCACCCACTGAGGCGAAACAGCCGATCAACTACTGCAGGTAGGGTGAGACCTGCAACATGTACACACACTGACATTTTGAACCTGATCAATTTGGATGGTTTTCTGAGTGTTTTCGTATTTTTAGACTAGTCGACTAGTCTACTTTAAAAAATGTGTTTAACTGACAGGGAAATTAGTCGCTGGGAACATCCCTACAAAATATATCTTCGTATTTCGCTATCTTACGGTCCTCTGTGCATGTTGAAAAAATAATTACATACTTTTACACAGCCCTGGCTACGTAAATAGGTACATAAACAAAGCGGCAAACACCACTCACATCAACAAAGTCGTAGTCCGAAGCTTTGCATCACAATGCGTTTCAATGTGTGGGTAGGCAGCGCGGAGAAGATTGTTTTGATTAGAGCTCGGATTTATCAAGATTTCTCAAGAAACACTGACCTTGCCTTTAACCTTAATATGTGATAGGAAACATGCATGATTATTATTTAACAATAATAAACAATCTTCTAATAATGATTTTAATAAAGATGTAATAATCTTAAACCAAACTAAACAATCAGGTCAGGGCAACTGAAATTGAAATTCCAATTAAAATAGCATATTCTTTTTTTGTTGTTGTTATGATTGATCTAAGTTATTCAATTATCCCCAAATAGTCCCAGCAGTGATCAAACACTTGATTTGTCTTGGCAGGGTTCACAGTGTGGCCGTGCCAAGTGATTCTTTACCCTGAAGCGTTGAGGCCACCTGTTGGTGGTACGGCATATGCTGCCTCAGAAACAGCAACCGTAGCCTGAGGTCCTGAACGCCTTAGCAGCCTCCCAAACGCACCTCGCACAGTTCTGAATGCAAGCCTGGCTGTGTGACGCTCCAATCAATATTTCAGCAACCCTGAAGATCAAAAAGGGCAGTGTGTATGTGGAGTTGTTTGTGTGTGTGTGTGTGTGTGTGTGTGTGTGTGTGTGTGTGTGTGTGTGTGTGTGTGTGTGTGGGGGGGGTTATACTCCACCATCCACTCTTCCTCTTTTGTTTGTATTAACTCGTATGCTTCCCAGGGTCCTCTGTTTGTCCCTGGGCTGTCGTTGTCTGTCTTTCTCTTCTGTGGTGTGGTTTGAAACTCAGTGTAAGAGACAGGCAGTTTAGACGTGACTATATTAAGTCTGTGTGCGTGTGTGTGTGTGTGTGTGTGTGTGTGTGTGTGCGTGCGCGCGCGCGCGCGCGTGTGTGTGTGTGTGTGAGTGCGGGTGTGAGTGCAAGCCCATGGAAATCTAATTATTCCTATAAAGATTAAATATTTAACTTTCCAGTTTACCTACAGTAAACCACAGAAGGTAAATGATAAGTAAAACCAAACATGATATGGGCCAATGGGGCAACATTCATAGTTGTTCTTATATTCCAGTGAGTTTTACTTATATGCCTAATTGCAACACACACATACAGTATGTTTGACATAAGGGTGTCACCACCTAGGCTGCTTAATATAATTCCCCCTCGAATATCAAACCTATGATGCCAGATTATGAATAAGTACAAATGAATGGAGAGAAGGCTGAATCATTATTGTATAACCTCACTCACAATAATGACTTGCTGCAGACACATACAGCATACATAGACGGACGTGTGTGGTATAGTAAGGACGACATACTGTAAGTGTATACAAAAAGAAAAATGTCTGCCAGCCTCTTAACAGTAAAAGCAACAACATATAGATGGGGTTTATGTGGCTTTCATCAATGTTTGATAAACCCTTGCATTTCAAACGAAAGGAACTGCAGTTGGATATTGCTTAAGGACCATGCTCCGCTCATCTTTCACTGAGTTTGCTCTGGAAAGATTCCTTCCCCAGATGATTTAGGGGGATATTGCTGTCTCAGATTTAGTTATACCTGGATTGTGTCATACCTTGCTCCTTATGAAATTACCCAATATGTGGACTCAGATGTAATGATGATATAGTCACTGTTTAAAGGTGCAATATCCAGCAACACACATAGTGATGTGCAGCCGTTTAATATAATTTTTATTTTATTTATTTAACCTTTATTTAACCAGGTAGGCCGATTGAGAACAAATGGCAAACCTGGCCAAGAAGAAGCGCAAATGTGCAGGATATACAGACATACAGTTATAGAACACAGTTACACATAGAACATAGTTACACATAGAACACAGTTACACATAGAACACAGTTACTCATAGAACACAGTTACAGATAGAACACAGTTACACATAGAACACAGTTACACATAGAACAGAGTCCAAACATAATATCTAGTCGATAACAAGTGTTGTACAGTGTATTGTCATTTGGGTGCAGCTGAGACACCACAGAGCATACAACATGTGCAAATAGTAGTATGGGGCAAAGGAAGAATATAAAAAGAGAGAAGTGGAGAAGTTGCCGTGGCTCATGGATCATAATAAGGGCATTTACTGCATGTTAAAGTGCAATAATTAAATGTTGGGGTGACGTTAGCATGTACATTTAACAGTCAATAGTCCGGACAAGCGTTTCTTAAATGCACTGAGCAAAATGTGTGTCTCTAATTTCAAGGTTTTTTGTAAATTATTCCAATCATCGGCAGTTGAAAACTTAAAAGAAAGTGGGGTGTGGACTGAGTTATAAAGACATAACTCACAGACTGTCAATTTGAGTGATTCCTCACAGCATTTATTTGTGACAAATAAAATGTGACAAATTGCACTGCTGAATTTGCTTATTTAAGTATATCATTCTATAACACAATGTGCTTAAACAGTATGATTCCGCGATACAGCTTAAGTGCAGTTGTTGTATGTCAGAGGCCAAAACTGGGGTGGTTTTCTTGAATGATTTGCCTTTTGTAGGTAGGTTCTTTTAAATTATTTCTTGACCACAACCCAGGGTACCTCTAGACAATACATTATTGATTTGAGCACATAACACCACGGCCTGTGTCGTATATCACGTTGTTTGGCCATATTTATCCTCACATTCAGTGTTGTTACAGACTAAATTTCATGAATAATCAAGAACCACACATCCGTCAGAGAGCTGGGAGAGAAAGAGAATCATCTTACTGCCACAGCCCTTGGATGAATAATCACACCATGCTCCACGCTCCCACAAAATGCCCAAGACAGTCATAGAGGTGTTTATCGGCCAACTGGCTATGGCTCACAAAGTGACGCCTTGAATCGCCCCGGGGAAAAAGACGTTGTGCGCAATAACAAATTAGACATTGAAATAAGACGGCTCAATACTGCAGCAGACAAATTGCCAGCGCTGGGCACCACTCATTAATTCTAACCATGGTCTACTCTGCTGCATTGATCATACCCTCCATTTATTCCGGTGAATGGGGAAAGAATGGGCAATACACTATCAAGATAGCACGGGTGTTGCCTAGGTCACTGCTGGTTAATATACATACTAAATAGGCCCATGTGGAATGTACAATTTCATAGCATATATATTGGAACCACTGGCAATTGTCAATAATACATTCTCTTTTACATCCAGTCTAATAGAGTTGGAAAGCTTTTAACAACAAGGGTAGCCTAGGAGATAGCATGGCCCAAACATGTCCGCTGTCATCAGATCTGCAAAGAGTGTAATGAACACAGGCAAATGGGTGGCAGGGAAATCAGGGGAATGCACTACATCGCTACCAAACCTAACAGAACATATTAGCGGGATCATTTCATTACATGTGTCGGCCAGTGATCACTGGATTTTATGGGGGTTGTGGCTCACAAAGTTTGAAAACCACCGGATTAGCATTATTTGCATTGATGAAAATCAGCCTGAACACAACCGTTGGGCAATGCTACAGAGTACACACGGAGTATACACAGCTGGAAAAGAGGACCTGACCGTGTATAATAATAACTTCCACTCCGATGTCGTGGTTTTCCAAAAACATTGACATGGCCCCAAATCACATGTAACACAGTGAAGGAAAAAAAAAAAGCTATTTGAAATGTCTTCCTCTCTTTTACAGATGGACTACAGGCTGGCTATAGTGTGGCATATCCATTAACTGAGGGATGCTCCCACCTTCACACGTTACATGGCGATTACTGCCATTCTGCGCTTGTGAATTCTTTCTTTCAGATTGATTGGATATAGATGCTAACTCTCCACACAAAGTCAGTTTGGCATACTGTGCGCTGAAGCATGGCAGTCAAGACAAGTAGCATTCTGTGGCGAGTCAAAGAACTCCTCCGACTTCCATGCTTGCCAATAATGGTCCATTTTGCTGATGTTTGCTGGAGCTGTGGACCCTAGACGTGTGGTAGGAGTGTGCCAAGCCCAGAGTAGAAAGAGGAAGACAGATAGACAGAAACATTTCTTGTGGGATTGGACTGCCACGGAGACGTTAATGACTGGGGCAGTGCGAGTGTGTTCGTGTGTGTGTGTGTGTGTGTGTGTGTGCGTGTGCGTGTGTGTGTGTGCGTGCGTGCTTGTGTGTGTGCGCGAGTGTGTGTGTGTGAGAGGGGTTGTCTCTAAATACGTACCATTAAACAGCACAGTCGGCCTTCTAAAAATACTGTGCTAATTTACCATTATTAATGACGGTTCTTGAAAAGTGTTACTTTACTACTACTACTACCACGACAAGGCAGTTTGTGCATTGTAGGAAAGCAGCCCGGAGGGGTGATTATTTGGGAGGATGTAGAAGCAGCCATCGACCTTGCTGATGAAATGGGTGCGGGACCCTTGATGGCTGGATGCTCAGAATTCCCCTCACGCACAAACACAGTCACTCTCTCTCTCTCTCTCTCTCTCTCTCTCTCTCTCTCTCTCTCTCTTCTATTCAAACACTTTTAACTTTACATTCATCCTTTTAGGGTGAACAATGAGGCTGAACGGGCTAATTATTTTAGGATTCACCTCAGTAATGTGAACTCTCCAAATTTGAAACAGTAATGCACAGAGAACGAGAGCGGCTCAAAAACAGGTAGCCTCTCTGTAATTACTACACATTAAAGATAACATAACATACATTGTGGCCAAAAATATATTGAATACTGAGTACGGGGAAGAGCTGAAATAGTTCCAAGAACCACAACCATTAGTGGTTTGCATGCAGATTTCTGAAGGATTTCTCTGACATTTAGAATATGTAGGGATATGTATTATCTCTGTCTTGTCATAGTGCATCTTCACTTGTCCTTTAGTTCTGGCAAATGTAGCCTATTTTCAGCATTCGCTGTAAGCTCATTCAAGTATAGAAGAATAGTTGCAACATCAAGCTATTGAAGCTACTGTAACCTGTGCCAGCTGTTCCCAATAATAAAAGCTACTTTATCAGGCTATGGAGCTCTGTGGTGTTTTCACATACTTTCCTACTCATTTGCTGAGCGACATGATTATGCTTTGTCAAAGTTACAACTTAGTAACTTTTGGTCTTTTGTGTTTTTGTTAGTTTTAGCTTGCTTGAGGTTTTAGTCGTTTAGGTCAGTGGTTCTCAAAGTGGGATCCGGCAACCTCCAGGGGTCTGCGACCTATAGCCTGGGGGTCCGTGAAATAATTATCTAGAACATCTTTTGAGATATTGTTTTATTTTTAAATTTTAAATGTTTATACATTTAGAAAATAAGTACATATCTGTAGATAGGATGGTGACCATTTATGCCAATAAAAGAAGCATATTGTGTCCATTGCTCCCACCTACGTTAGCTTTGGGCCAATAGAACCTGCAATAGGATTGTCACACATCACGTCAATCTGTCATGAATCAATCACTTCACACGGGGCGCAATGAACCATTTAGCTGCTAGCTTGGCTTATAAAGTTAGTGACAGTTAGCATGCAGAAATAGACCACATCTTCAGAAAACATCGTCAAGTGCCTCTAGACTAGTGAAAAACAGGCTCACCCATCTCATTATGGGTGAGCTCATAAAGCGAGTTATAGCCTAATAGAAATATTACAATCAAAATGTTCTTAATAGAACATTTTGTTACAGAACAGTTACAAAACAGATATAGAATAATATAATAGATTCTAAAGTATTAATTACTATGTGTTTTATGAAAACTTTATTTGTTCAGCACTTTCTGCCAATGATTTGATTAATTAAGGAGCAATACATTTATTATTTTCAAAGTTGAATCACTTCATCTTGAGACTGGTCATTTTAAATGTCTATGATTATTAGGACCATATGTCAGTCTTACTGTTTTCAGCTGTTGATAAATTAAAAAGTCTAAATGCTGTCAAGTACAAAATGCTATTTGAAGAAAATGACTCGCGCAGGTTGTGAGGCGAGCACAAAAACACCCGCTAGTGCAGGGGTATGGGCGAGCCACAGCTCTGCTTTTAAAACACGGAATGCAAACACAAACCAAAAGCTCGTTACATTCGCGTAAACACAAACGTGGCTAACATGGCGTACTGCCGACATGCGAAACGCAAACAATAACCCGCAAACACAAAAGGGACCCTCCATCCTATATGCCCTCACACCCACAAGGCTGGAGACAATCGGTTGATTGCACGTGTGGGTGTGAGGCGCTGGGAACATGGGCAGTCCACTGCCGGCCGAACCAAGGATGTTACATCATTTAAGCGTGTTTCTGTTCATCACTGAATTATTAGTAGTAGTAGAGTATAAATTTAAGAGTATAAATGGTAGTAAGCATGCGCATAATCTGTGAGGGGTCCCTGGCTCAAAAAAGTTTGAGAACCCCTGGTTTAGGTGACACATCTGGGTACAATGGCCCACAAAGTGGTTGGTCTAGACATAGGCTCTTCCTTATTGTTGAGTTTGTTTCAGTTATTCGTTTGTTTGTTTGTTTGTTTGTTTGTATATTTCATAAATGCATTGACTTCATTGTTGAGTTTTGGTCTGTTTCTGGGCTTGTAAACGAGCTAAACCAGAGTGGCCTAACACCCATATTCCATATTTCCATTCCTTATTAAGCTTAGAAAATAAACTCAGTACAGCTTCTTACAATAATGATACAATGCAGATTTCAATTAGACATAATAGGAATGCAGGCTGGAAAGGAATAACGCTTTAACGTGTTACTGTGGTCTTTCATATATTTGGTTCTGTCCATTGTGCTGACGTTATCTGTTTAGCTTCCTTACTTTGACCATCAAATTACCTGCATGAAGATAACAATATATTACAGTAGATCTTACATTAAAGTTGCAATCTGCTGCATTTTCTCATCACAATACTTGGTTTGTGGCATTTTTTTGTGGCATATTGTCACACAATATGAGCTGCTATTCTGCTATGAATAATTTGTATAATCTGACATCTCTATTTGTCTCATTCTCTGGTGGTGAGCATTAAACTGTACCTTAAATGCAGCAGACAGTGGTATGTCTGCTAGCCGCAGAACACAATCTCATTGGTCAATACAACACAAGCTCATCACTGCCAATGTGTGGCTTTTGCACTTGTCTGTGTATACAGTACTTTATGACGTAAATAATGCAATACTGTAACCATTTTAACAAGATAATCACATATTATTATTGATTTCAGCTTTAACCGTCACATTTACAATCTATTTCACATATATAATCAAAATGGAAAGCTATTCAGCACACATCATTTAGATGTACTGTAGCTTGTGAATATTTTATTATATTTCTAACACTGAAAAACAACAGTGGGGGGAAATAATACCAGAAAAGGAATTGGCAAGGAAGGCAACAGTACCAGCAATGAAATGAAGCAGTATGAGGACCTTTCCCCCTGTATACAGCGTTAGTTCACTTTGGGAAATCCAATCTCTAACCTAACCAAGTTGAGTTTTCTGCTTCACTGGGCTACACGGGGCCCAGCCATTCACCTGCACTGTAATTAACGCTAAACAAACTCCATCAATCAGCTGCCATTACCAACAAGGGAGGCAAGGGAGCGGATGGAGGGAAGAGTGAGAGATGGAAGATGGGAGGAAGAAAGAGGTGGGTGGTGAAGGGAGAGAGAGAGAGAGAGAGAGAGAGAGAGAGAGATGGTCGATGGGAGGAAGAAAGGTGGGCAGTAAAGGGAGAGATAGAGAGATAGAGCGAGAGAGAGGGAGATGGAATATGGGAGGATGAAAGGGGTTGGCGGTGAAGGGAGAGAGAGAGAGAGAGAGAGTGATGGAAGATGGAAGGATGAAAAGGGTATGCGGTGAAGGGGGGGAGAGAGAGAGAGAGAGAAAGATGGTCGATGGGAGGAAGAAAGGGGTGTGCGGTGAAGGGGGGAAGAGAGATGGAAAATGGCAGGAGGGAATGTGTGGGGGAGGGGGGAGACAGAGAAGGGGTGAGGGATGGAAGACGGGGGGTAATAGAGGCAGAGGAGAGAGAGAGCGAAGGGGTGAAATAAAAGCGGTGGGGTTAGAAAGGGGTGGGTGGGGCTAAAGGGCAGGCAGTATGTTGGGGGGGGGCAATCTAGCTAAATCAGGTTTGGAGTGCACAGTGATTACTGGAACTATAGGCTGACACACACAGCCCTCACCCGGGGTGAAGGACTATAAACCCTGACCCGATGGAAGAGCGTGCACGCTTGAAGTCTGGGGGCTCGGCAAAAACACGGCGCACTAAGAAAAGCCTTCGCACACGCACACGCACGCACACACACGCACAAACAGACACCGCTCTTGTGTGCATATACACTATCGCTAAACACATAGCGCACACATGGAACATGCGTGCGCTATGGCGGCGAACTTGTTGTTGTTCTGTTTGGAGCCTTTGATATTTCCAGGTCCCTGTGTCTGTGGGTGGTGTGAATGGGGGGAACACATCACCGGCTCTGTCAGGGGTCCGGGGGTCTCTCCCTCTGAATTGTCAAGCATCTTCGGTGCTCGGGTGCTCGGCAGTTTATCTTCTTTCCTCTGCACCCTGCTGCTAGATGTTATCCGTGCTGTTATTGGCCTTCTAGTAATAAAACAACACGTCTTGCGTCCTCTTTCAGACTGTCGGCCATTGCTTGCCCACAGTGGGGATAATTTTTCCTCTTCCTCTTCTTGTTCTTGTTCTTTTTCTTCGACTTCTTCTTCTTCTCTCGATCAACAGTAGACGATGACTCAGTTTCCACCAAACTTCCTGATGCAGTGGGAGGATTACGCCTCAGGAAATGCTATGAAAGGACAACAATACATGTGCATTTGATAAATTGAACTACAATGTGTCCTTCATACTGTCATGTTACAATGTGTGTTATGTTTTACGTGTAGTTCTTATTCTTATGATAAAACACACACTAACCGTTAAGTACGCTGCTTGGCTTTTGTCGGTTTGTAGTGGAATCATTTCCAAGGGAACATTTTTTGAACTCCCAAAAGCCAGGAGTGTTGAGTCCTCAGTCCCGACCCCTCCCTGTCCCTGTTTAGAAGGTAAATAAGGAGACATCCCCCCGGCGCGATGCTAGCTGTGTCAGAAGGGTCGTGAGGATGACGAAGAGACGGATGCTATGTTTGGAGCAACAGGCCATGGGTTGGGTGGGCGAGCGGGCGGGGGCGGGGCAGTGGCGCTTTAGCTCTGCGCCGCGGTGACAGTTAGCCGTGACAGTTTGCCGTAATGACCCGCAAGGGTGGGTGGGGGGCTCAGGAGGAGGAGGCGTACGTCGGGAGGGGGGGGGGGGGACAGATGCCAGTTGAAGCTGCGGGAGGGGAACGAGTTTCTCTTCAGCCCTCGGGCAGCTAACACTCCAACCACATTACTGTCATACGGGAGTCCATCCTGGCCAAACATTGGCCCCCACGCCCTCCCCCCTTCCCCGCTGTCTGTTCGCTCAGCCGCTGACTCCAGTTAAAAAGCCTCTACTGGAGGCACTATTTCCAAACTGTTATGTGGCGAGCTCTGGCCCCCGCTAACGCCGCCACGCCCACCCACGGCATTGCGGTGTAAGTTGACGCGGCTCTTTATAATGTTAAGAGATGCGATTCACGCTGTTTTATCGATTAAGCTCACAGGAGGACGAGAGGATAAAGAGAAGGAAAGGCTGTTTGTTATGAAAATGCATTTCTGCTTCTGTGTGTGTGTGTGTGTGTGTGTGCGTGTGTGCGTGTGTGTTCATGCTTGTGTGTACTGTTTAGGCCTACAGTGTATACAAAGGAGGGAGTGGGGTGGCATGGAGAGCAAGAGCGAGTCGTCAGGTTGGAAGGAGAGCATATTAAAGAAAATGAGAGAGAGAGGTGTCAAGTGAGAAGGGAGAGGGAATGAGAGAAAATGAGAGAGCGAGAGAGGTGTCAAGGGAGAAGGGGGAGAGAGAGAGAGAGAGAGGGGAAATGAGAGAGCAAGCGAGGTGTCAAGGGAGAAGGGGGAGAGAGAGAGGGAAGAATCAATGGCGGAGGGCCTGATAGATGCTGTCTGTGGGGTCATTATCGGCCATTGTGTGTCTTTGGCATGGGATAGCAGAAAATGTGACAGATAATTAGGAGGTGGTGATTTAAAGGGAGGGGAAAGAAAGCCTTGGCTACAGGCAACACAGTCGATGGACAGAACAAATAAGTCAATAGAATAAACAAAGCTGGCGTGCCTGGCGTACATATGCAGCCGCACAGCACTGATAGTGTCAGATCACTGTGTGGGCTCCAGGCGCCATAGCAACACCCCCACACGCACCCAACTACCGCTGCACACACACGCAATGCTTATGAGCTGTGAGCTATTAAATAATAATAATAATAATAATAATAATAACCTTTCTGTGTGAAAATGCATTGCCGTTTTTTACTGCAAAATATGCATTCATAAAAGGCGTCTGTAAAGGCCTTTTCGTTAACGGCCTAATTCTGTATTTCTAAAACATAAATATAAAATATGTGTGCTTCCTTAGAACAGAGCTCCGCCACTGTTCAGGGGATCGAACGCTGGCGTGCTCGCAGAGGAATAATTTGTAAATCCAAACAGAAACTGTTGTTGTGACAATGATGCTCGACTGACTCCTAGATGAATCACCCCCCCCCCGCCTGCCGTATCTGACCTGGCGTGTGCTTGTCTGTGGCACCTATATGCCTGCTTATCTGTCTGTCTGTCTCCCTGCATGTCCAGTCAAGCTTGGCACACTGCTCGCCCTCTGCCACATGATTAGCCTTGGAGCGGCCCGGCTGAAATTGATTTGAAGTGGCCTCAAAGCATATGAAAGATTGATGCTTCGCTTCATGCACAGTCCCTCAAATAACCCCTCTCCCTCCTCCCCCCACCCCCCCTCCCTCCCCCCAAGCTCTTCAATTCCAACCAATTCCAATGAAAACCCTCTGAAAACAGACATTAGTTTGGGCACGGGGCTGGCTGTGTTGCCGAGCGAAGGTTACATGCAAGTAAGTACTGACGGGGCACCTCAATGGCTTCAGATGTGGATTTGTATTGGATTGAAAAGGTGTTTTTTGTCACACCTTTGAGTATGAAAAGCTATTACCTGTTCTCCTGCTGCTGCATGCAGCTGAAAAATGCACAGCAGTTTCTGGTAATTTAAGAGGATGAGAAAAGAATAGCAACGGGGGATGCTGAGGGGTGAGAAATGGAGGTGGCGGTAGTCTGTTATTGAGGGCATCTCAGTTTATGTGTGTGTGCGTGTGTGTGTGTGTGTGTGTGTGTGTGTGTGTGTGTGTGTGTGTGTGTGTGTGTGCATGGGGCTGTGAGTCCACTTGAAGGCATGATAATTGATGGATGTCACAGCTTGCATTATTGGGCAAAGCAACAGTCTATTACCATCCCAGGGAAAAAGCTCAGTCAAATACTCTGTATCGTCACCCAGTCGACCTGCATTTTTACCAGTACGGCAAACCAGAGCCGTCAAAAAGGGCCGTGCACTCCAAATGTTGGCCTGTGGCACTGATTTAAACTAGACAATAGAGAGAGAGAGAGAGAGAGAGAGAGAGAGAGAGAGAGAGAGAGAGAGAGAGAGAGAGAGAGAGAGAGAGAGAGAGAGTCAAGTGGTTCATATACAACATTTTTCTTTTTTTTTTTTATCCCTGTGTGTGTGTGTGTGTTTACGGATGTAAACACACACACACACACACACACACAAAGAAAGAAAATAAAAGCTTTGCATAAAGTGTGTTTCTTGACTGTGGACCAGTCACCACAGTGACACCACAGCATCGACAGATGCTCCCATTCATTCCTTTCACTCCCGGCTTAATGTCTAACTGCAAATAAATAAGAACATTTAGCCATGTCTCAGTCACTGCGGTGCCGTCACAGTAATGTATTGCCAACCCCCAGATGGGCTATGGAGCTGTAGAGCTGAGAGATGAAAGTTAGGGAGGTGGAAGGCGTCATTCATCACAATGTTCGGCTAATGAAAGATAGCTATATGTCAGCTGCAAAGCTGCTGCTAATTCTGAGGAATCAGCTAAAGTGTTTGGGACGTCTTTGCCTTCGGGGTCGCCGGTACTGATAGCACTTTTTCCGTCCCATAAAGTCGGAGATCTTTCATTTAAACCGAGCAGAAAATGTTTAACGTGGATGTGAGTTTTATTAACCTTTGTAAGGAATGTCATTCTAGTTTGTAATTGTCACATACTGTCACACACACACACACACACACACACAAAAGTAAAATAGGCCACTCCTTTGTATTACGCTACTTCTGGTGTGTCTATGACCAAAGACGAGCACTACGCCTTATCCTAGACACACACACATCTACACACACGCGCACACGCACGCACACTCACATGCACCCGCACACACTCAGAGATAACTACATTGGCATTCAGAAGACGCTTGCTCAAAACTTTCTAGCTAATCTGAGTGTGATTATTCCATTAGAAAAATCACAGATTCATGCTTTACTACAATGCAATCAGCCCCACTCAGGAATGACATTTCTGGCCAGGCCTTAATCTTTCACTCAATCATCTCACCCTGAATATACCAATCAGCAAGCCTTGTTTCTGTGCCAACTAATAGGAACCAGTCAAATTATCACCCAAGGAATTTGACTTGGAAATGGAAAGGCAACAGAAACAAATAACAACAAATGTCGGTTATTTTTGATGAGAACGCTGATTGCGCCAATTTGCCAAATCTAAGTGCCGGCCTGCCTGTCAAAAACCCACGGCAGAGCTTCCAGAAGAAGCAGCCATTCAGTTTTGTTGGAGCATTTGAAAAGAGCTTTTCTGTGGCACTTAGCACTGTCTCCCCATTAGCCAAAGAAATGCCCTTCACTGAAACTTTGAAGATAATTAAACACATAATGGATATCACTGTCACTCTCTGACTTGTTTGCTCATTTGTCTGAGTGCGGCTGCTGCTATTGAGACCCTATTAAAAGGGAATAAATCGCCTGGTTACTAAGTCATTTCACTATCTAGTAAATGGGGTGTGCGCGTGTACGTGTGTGTGTGTCTGTGTGTGTGTGCGTGCGTCTGTGTGTGTGTGTGTGTGCGTGTGTCTGTGTGCACGTATGTGTGTATGTGTGCGTGCGTTTCTGTCTGTGTACTCTGTGTATATGTGGTAATAAGTAGCGTTCCAGAACGTGAATAATTGATTCCTTCGCTCACAATAGTCATTGGTAGGTTTGGACAAACCTGCTAAAATGCCTTTTTTGATTTGCCAAGACAAGAAGGGAGACAATGTGAGCTATCACTCATTCCCTAACCTTACTACAGTGTATGTATGACATTCCCTTAGCAGTGTTGCTCTCCTGCTGGTATCCCCCTCGGCCCATGAAGGCCTTTGCCTGTGATTTCTGCCTTTGACTAGCATCGTGTCGTCACTGTCTATCTTCACCTTGGTCTTATGTGTGCGTAAAAGTCTTGGGAGACACGGCAGTTCCACCCCGGGTGGATAGCTATCAGGCTTTTTAGAAGTTTGCATTTCACAGGGTGATACCTGGCTGAAGTTCTGTTCGCATTGACAATGGTCCGATATAGAGGTTTCTGTGTGGGAAAAAATATAGTAAATATATATATACAGTATATATATAATAAAGGGAACATCTCTTATGGGCCACGTTGAATTCAATGTTTCATACCCACAGCAAATGGCCCTGTGTGTGTAGGTGTATAGAAAACGTATTTGTGTATTTTATAGCCATGCCATTTATGATCGCTGCACTTGTTGTTTAACATGGCCATGTGACTGACAAGGAGAAGCCTTGTCCACAAGGTAATGATCTCCACACAGACCTGTAAAATTTTACTACTATCATTATTTGCACTTACTGTAAACCGAGCCAAGGGCTGTAGCTACTAGCTTATACAAAGCTATTTATGTCGCTAAGGAAACATGCGGTCCATTTGTCACCTTCATATTTGTGACATATTGTATTTTCGACTTGTTTTCAGCCTGTTTAGGTTTATAGGTAGGGTTTAGTGTGTATACAGGACATTGTCAGACAAGTTCACATGAAAGTGTGCAGAACTGACCTTTAAATGCCTTTCTGTGGTTGTCCAAACTTTTTAATACCGAGTGCACTATCTCATCCATCTGCAGCCGGCCAGAGTGACACAAACAAGCCAGCAGAACACCTTTCTCAAGGTGTACTGCCTTTCCCAGTAATCCGCACAGTGCTGTATTTGTACTATAGGCCTAGCATTTCAAAGGTACAACATACTGTATAGGGTGCCCGTAATGCTAACTTATATTTTAACATTTAACAATATATACTACTGTATACCTGTATATACTGTGTATATAATGTATATAAAACAAAAAACAAAAAAAAAAATATATATATATAATGTTTAATTTGGCATTAACATAGAGGTTTGTGCTTAAAAATATGTTCAGTAAATTATTTAAATAAATGTGATATTGGTTCATACGGTGCACTAATTGTCAAATAAAAACATCTACTAAATCATTTAAATCTTGACCAAACATCTTTAAGTTAGCTAGAAATACTCATAAAAAGAAGTGAGAAAATGCTATCTAGCCATATGACCATAAATCACATGGAGTTTTTAAAATAATAATAGACATATTATTAATATTCAAGTTACAAGCCCAAAGGTTAATCAGAAAACAAAGACGCAGAAAAGAAAAGAAAACCGAAACATGTCATTCATCCGCTAGACTCGCAGCATGTACCTAAATGCCTTATAGATATTCTGAACCTGTGGATGGATGCTTCTAACTTTACACTTAATTAACCTTTACAACTTCTAGGCATACAAAACTCTAGTTACAGCATAGCCAGGCCAGCGATGTGAACTTTATAAACATACAGTGTCTAGAGGTTCTCTGTTTAAGGTCATTTCTGTTACCAGTGCCACTGATTCCTATATTATAAAGCCTAAATGCAGCAACTATGCAAATAGTAAAACTGAGAAAAATAGAGTCAAAGTTTTTTATTTTTGTTACTGCAGTTCTTATACGTCTCAAAAACAAAAACTCTGAACTCTGAAACTTTGTCACAAGATAAAGCAGATATCAAGAAGTACATTTTTAGTACAAACAACATTTTGACCAGATATGTATTCACTGCGGTTAGCCTTTGGACGAAAGGTAGCTGTGGAAAGTTTGAGAGAGAATGCAGTCGGGGGGGGGCGCGGCCCGGCGGGTTCAGACGGGAGAGGGGGCCACGCGCCACGGACCACTAAAGATTAAG
>JAODUE010000020.1:2253861-2263952 GCA_027564755.1 Amblyopsis hoosieri
CCCCCCCCCCCCCCCCCCCCCCCCCCCCCCCCCCCCCCCCCCCCGCTGTAGGTGCAAGTCAGAACATGTAATATTATCCTGTGTTTACCAAAGTCAGTTGATATCAGCCAACATGCTATTTGGATTAAGGCAAACAGCAATGGCATACATGCAAAGGCTCTGCATTGAAAATGTGACAAATGGATTACATTTGTGGCCTTGTGGTATTGTCTCCTGTAAGTTATGATAATTGAATGTTTTAACAAATATTGATTTAATATTTTAATGTCTGTGTGAACATCCCACCTCCTGGCACATTGAACAAAGTGTAAACCAGAACAAACGTCAGCATCAAACCCCGCATGATCTAAATCATCATTAATTCATCTCTGAGGTCGTGCCGTGATCGGCATCATGCATCTGAATCTCTAGGCCTTACGGGACAATCCTCGTGGTTCTGCCGATGATGCGGCGCCGCGGCCCTTTCTTAAATGTCAGATACAAAGGGGGTCTTTCTCCGTGTCATCGCTGCCCTCTGGCTAGCGGTCAGTCTTCTATCACAACAACAGAGGCGGTGGATATTTAGAAAATAAATGAACATACTGTACTGGTTGCTGTGGTGAAGTCAGGGTTATTTTTTAGTAAAACGCTGATGTACCGTGGTAGCTACTCCCCTGGCAAGGTCAAAGGTGGGTGGTAGCCAATGGGAAGATGAGGGGGTGGAGTCTAAGACAGCCCTTTGAGGAAGTCAATAAGCAGGGATCTTAGAGGTTGGGAGACAGCATTTTGAAAGGTCAAAATGATGATCAAGTAATTAGTCAGTATTTTGGTAGACAACGCAAAGTAAGGTGCTTTAGAAAAGTACATGTACATTTTAACAATTGCTGGCACAAGGAATTGTTATACATTTGAGTAAATAATCAGTCTTACAATTAAGTTAATAAAACATTTATATAAATATATTTTACTACATTAACTGGAATTATGCCCTTTCCCATTAAAACCAACACATTTGTTGTATTTTCCATTAGGTCTTAAATGATATTTTCTAATTGTATAATGTTTTTACTTTGCCCTTCCCCCACCAAAACAATTAATATATACAAAAATTAATTTAAAAAGTAATTAAATTAGATCTAAAAAGGGTTCTACTTGGGGAATTTACTTAATGCAAATGTGGACTTTGGAGTCATTGTATCCATACAAACAGCAGCAAACAAGCAGAAGTGGGTTTACATTAATTAGCGTGAAACATCATTAGATAAAATCAAAATGCACAGGACTGAAAAATAAGGAACTTCCCTGTGATTTTTGTCCACATCAACGATTTAACTAATTAATTTTATCTATTAATATTTATGCATGGAAAAATTATTCATTAATGAAACGTCAAATTTGAAAAGATATCTCTTCCCCGCTTCATCTTGACATGAGACTGTTTTGACAGCCCTCCTCCCATCTGGAGAACTGGGAACAGAAACAGACTGCTTATGAATATTGAAATCCATTCTCCAATCCAGGAAGCTGGCAATTTGTACTGAATTATTTCAGCACAAGCATGTAGTGCTGAATCCATTACAAAAACGTAAAAGATTGATGGTCTTAAAGACATATATTTTTTTGGGGGAAAAAAACTTTGTTTGTTTGTTTGTTTGTTTGTTTATAAGCACCTCTATAAGCTTGTAAGCACCATTGCACACTGAATGCCGGCTGATAATTGTGTGACAGATGGTTTTCGACATCAAATCCTATCTACAGATCTTTCTACTGTAGTTGTCCGACTAGAAATGATTACGCTCACAGTGGTGTTATTCTTGTTATGTTTTAACCTCTGTACACGTACATGGTCGGTCTACGAAGCAACCACCCATTATTTTTCTTTAAATTTCTAGTGTTTTGTCTTTTGTCATGCGTTGCATTTGACCACAGCGCGTGATGAAGGCACATTGTAATTAATCTCTTGTTTTATCTGCTTGTTGGATCCGTCCGTCCTTGCTAATGTTGCTGGCTAACTGATACCATTAACACCCAAGCCTCGCTGGATGCCTCCCGGCATAGTGTTACATACAGTATTGTTCCCATATCTATTTGATCTCCCTTGTCTGTTTGTTTTTAATAACGTCCTTGCAACGATGGCGTTCTCTGTGCTGCAGACATCTAGTGAGCCTATGAATGAGCTTTCGACATGACTTGAGGTACTGCAACACAGCTGCCAAAAGCTGAAGTAGTAAATGTATTAAAGCAGCACAGGTGACAGTATGCACTGAAGGGGTTAAGTGTTCTGAGTAAGTCTGGCTTCATAGCTATCCATATTTGTCTCCATTTTCAAATTAATAACATCCACAGTCGCATCGGACTTATGCAAATTGACCAAGGAAATAACGACGTTAAATCATCACAAGCAAAGTGCTGGTGATGTGATTTTGTTTTTATGAAACATGTAATCAGCAATTACAGGCATGGCAATGATATTGTCATTTTTAAGAGATCTTGTGTGAGAGCTTGCTTTCTTTGTTTTCCACACCACTAATGAGCTGACCTTGCTCCCCACTGCCAGGAGAGAAATGTCTTCAAGGAACTAAGTGTCGCTTATTATTTAAGTGTCACCACCGCTGTCCAGAGTTTCAGCAGGGGTACATTTGTGGGTTTTTTGTTAATCTTCCTACCTGGCCTTATGCTGAGTTTGCAGGCCATTAGTTCCATAGCAGCACATGGGGACTGGCTGTGCAACAGCAAAGGTTCAATGCGACCACAATATTGCAATATCTCACTTTCTAAAGAACATTGCTTAATGGTAGCTGAAAGACGAGTAGTAGTACTGAAAGAATAATCCACCGTCCACGCAGAAATCCGACATCAGTATGAGAAATATGTGTTACAGTAAGTACAGTAAGTAAAACACACAAATCATTGTTATTATCGCAACCAAATCAGTTAACGCTAACCAGCTTGCTCTTGCTTAAATGGTGCGTTATCATTGCCGACATTATTTTGCATTAGTAATCAACAACCAGGAGACGGTGACCCTCGACACCTCAGTCGGTCAAGTGTGATTACGTCATAGGAATTCAATGCTCCAAGGTCACCTTGCATCTCTCAAAGACACTAGAATGTCTACACAGCCGATGCTATTTCCGCACTCTGCGTGTATTTGAACGGAATTATGGAAGATAACATGCCAGCATAGTCTGACCAGGGCTTTAGAGGGAGCGAGGGAGAGGGGGAGAGAGAGAGAGGGAGAGAGAGAGAGAGTCATTTATAATGTGACAGCCATGCTCCTTCCATCTCCCTGGGTGTGAGGCTCCTTGGCGGTGTGTGATAGCCTTGAGGGAAGCACCAGACAAGGACATAGTTGGAGGCGCTGCCTATGCCGTAGCAGAGCAGATACATCTTGTAGCGCAGCGTGCTAAATGACAAAATGATATCTCCTCAGAGGGCCACCCTCAGTGTGTGTGTGTGTGTGTGTGTGTGTGTGCGTGTTTGTGTGTGTGCGTGCGTGTGCATGTCTGCGTGTGTGCGCGTGTCTGTGTGTGTGTGTGTCTGTGTGCGTGTGAGTCTGTGTGTGTGTGTGTGTGTGTGTGTGTGTCTGCATGTGTGTGTGTGTGGATGTCTGCTAATGTGTGTGTGTGAGTGTCTGCACATGAAATCTGAGTAAAAAAGTTCCTGAATACACTTGATGCCTCTATGCTTGCATGCAGCGCCGGCATAGCGCACTGTTAGCAGAGCGCGCTGTTAGCATAGCACGCTGTTAGCAGAGCGCGCTGTTAGCAGAGCGCGCTGTTAGCATAGCACGCTGTTAGCAGAGTGCGCTGCGAAACGGATAGTGGAGCTGGCACTGGCACTGTTGCACTTCACTGGCGGAGTGGAAACATTCCAGGGAGAAGGCGCTGCGGTGAGCAGTTGTCAGATATCACAACATCTGGATAAGTGGGAATGGGACAGTTTGGAAAACCGTGCATGTGCAACGATCAGCTGAGGATGCACCTCCCCTGCCGTTGGCTGTGCGCCACAGACGTGGTTTGCAGATTAAACGCTTGTGTCGTTTGGTGTCAGCTGTAATCCCACATTTATGTACCATACCGCTGCTTAAGTGTAAATAATTATTCACTGGTCTGTACACCCACACATGTTCCAATTTAATGCTTTAGTTTACTTCAAACATAGTTGGTATGTCCGATGATGTTAAACGTGGGTTTGCCACCAAAACAAAGAGCCACATTTGGCTTTGGTAGTGTGCAACAGCTGGCCAACTGTCAAGAACTAGTCAAAAATATAATACAACACTCCCCAATACACTCACGCCATTGAGGATGCATGCATTTACAGTAGAAGCTAATATAGCACAGTTGCGTTCAACAAGCGTGAATCAAAATTGAATAACAACAATAAAGAGAATGTTAGAGTAAAGTACTGTATATATATATAAAAGTATCTGTTTCTGTCATATATCATATTTTCCCTGTATCATTTGTTATTTGTTATTTGATTTGGCTTTCAACATCCAGCTCACCTTGAGTCTTCCTCTCAATATATCACAGATTGTATGGACAGTTGCCCGCAGATTTGACACTGGTTCTAATTTAGCATCCTGCCAGTTCAGTTGAACATATCAACTTTAACAGCAACAAATCATTTTCTTCTTTGGTGCAGCAAATCAAGTGTAAACCTATAGCTTTCACTACGTGACACTTAGTATATCACTTCATGTGTCTCGCCACTGGCTACTGGTATATACTGGTATATTCGGCCGTTCCACCCTTGAGAGGTCATCCGAAGAGTGGCGGAGGAGGAACGGCACCTGGGGAGGTCTGGAGACGCTGCGTAACCAGGGCAAAGGTAGTCGAGGGGGCGGACAAAGCCCAAATAAAGCTTTTAATGCGCTAGCTATTGATCCCCCTCACTGAAATAAACTCAGGAGTATTGGCAGGCCTGGAATCCCACTTTGAAGGGACTCCATAATGAAGCTGGTCAATGCTAAGCTGTCCGCAATCAATCCCCCACATAACAGTTAATTACAAGTGAGGCTGCCGTCAGGCGGAGAGTGGGGGGAAGATCGAGGTGGAGAGGTGTTGGGTGAGCTTAGTTAAGGCGGTGGGGGTGGAGGGAGGATATTGAACGGCTCAGAGCGAGGAGATATGAAAATGAAATGCACAGAGGAGGAGTTTTCATGTGGTGGGGTGTGGTGTGTGTGTGTTTGTGTGTGTGCACGCCTTTCATTAAGCCCGCTACACAGTATACTTGCTTTTAATCACGCGTATGCAAGATGGCTACCATGCGTATCGAGCACATATCCTGCGTTCCTTTGGAGCGTAGTTTGTGCAGAAATTAGCGCTACGCGTATGCGTGATGCTATACAGCACATTAATGTGGGGGCAGGATCGCAGGATCACACCGGCAGATCAACAGCAGCTTCTAAACAAAGAACAACAATGGCGGAAAGTTTCAAAGAGAAGTTCATAGAGCTAGTTTGTAATTACCAACATCTATATGATGTCTCCATGCCGCTCCACATGTTGACATGTCAGTTATTGTTGTGGAAATTTGAAGGTAGTTAAGGAAAATATCTGGAGATATTTTAAATCCTCCAAGCACACGCAAGGTACGCAGGCAGTATATGAACAATTCCTTTCGCGACACTGCCGTTTGTCAACGTGTACGCGCTGCACAAAAGCAAGTACATCGGAGCCTTTAGGCTTACCAGGGCATCAGGTTTTACTTGTAAATAACAACATTCACATTTACTTTTAACCAAAGCGACTTACAAGTACGTTTGTCAGCAGTTGGACATCATCCAACAGCAATTGAAAGAAATCAATATACTGTAATAGAAGAATATTGTATCGTATTGTATTTGGTTATCATGTCTATGCCAATATAAAATTAAATCATCCAAGAAAGTTCCTAGTGGCCTGAATAATACTGCTTAACACTAATGTGCTAAATACATAAGAGCAGAACATGATATATAGTCTGCACAGGTAGCATGTACAGTAGCACTTCTGCCTACACCTCACACACACACACACACACACACACACACACACACATTAAGGACATAGAGTCTATATTGAGCTCAATAGAAGGACCTGTGCAGACCAGATGTTTACAGAGTCTCTTATAGAAGATATCTAACCTTAATATTACCGTAACATGGCTATGGAGAGGTTTAAATTGAGGACGGTGGGAAAGCTTTTAATCTTGTTCTGTTGGTTAGAAATCTCAGAAGCACACAGTACCTGAACAATGAGATATGGACTTGAAAGCTCCACAATTGTCCCAGGTGTTTATGCACTGTATGTCTGTGTTGGAACACCAGCAAATGGTGCCTAATGATCTATGTGTAGTACTGTAGACCGTCAGAGTAAAGCTCCCAGCAGCTCGTTTTCAACGCGTCAGAGTCCAGCTTTCATATTCCTCTAAAATGGTTTCTCTCACTTTTTTCACTGGGTGCTGATTTTGAAAGAAACAAATGTAATGTAATTGAAAATGTTCTTTCTACAAATGCCCTTAGTAATTAACATCTCCTTGACACATATATATTCACTGAATTGTGTTTGAATATACTGTATATTGTACTGTCTGTGTGGGTGTGTGTGTGTGTGTGCGTGTGCTTGTGTATTGCATTAGTGGCTAGATCTGTTTATGAATGTATTACCAAATAAAAACTTTTCTGTAAACATTGGCTTTGTAATCATATTAGCATAATCATATTAGCATTGCATAGCCTTAAATACAATAAAATAGAGTAAAATACAACTAGATAAAATAATATAATGTATACTGTGCTAACAAACAATAAACAAAAGACGTGAAAAATAATGGTAAATAAAGACACTACCATGATGGTCGTGGCGCTAATTATTTATTAAATTACACTGTGCTCCTTTAGTTGACCATTGCAATATGGATGCATGATTTTCATGTAAAATGCTATATTACATTTTTGTAGTGTATGCTGTAGATTTTGACAACACTGAGAATGTTCCTTGCGTGTGTTAATATCTCTATAAAGTGAGGAAACCTGCTAGCCTGCCATTCTAATCAAAAGTAAGATAATAATAATTAGACATGCATTTTAATGCATCTTACAGTATGAAACTGTGAATACACAATACTGGTGGACACAAAGATATAATTTACAGCAATACAGCTAAACTTATTCATAAATACTCATCCAACTACAATTATTGCCCTCCGTTGTTGTATAAGCGCTTTGATCGTTATACGGTTAGATTATAGTTTGAATGAACGATTTACTTGCACCTGTGTGTGTCTGTGTGTGTGCGTGTGTGTGTGCGCGCGCACGTGTGTATGTGTTTGTGCGTGCATGAATTTGTGTACCAAGCTAATGGATTTACTGGAGATGGCGTCGGGTATTTATTACCATGTGTAATTGAATGCAATGATTATCGTTGTTGTGTAATGTGATTTTAATGCTGCAGTGATGGTTATGTATAAGGCCTAATGACTTTGCCTCAGAGGGGGGTTGGCTCACAATTTGAAGGAAAAATAAAAACAACAAAAAAGAGAGAAGGATGTGATTGTGATTTTCTTCTTCTCTATACCCTACTACAAAATAAGTTTAATCAAAGTTCTCCACGAGCAATGTCCTGTAACTGATGAGCGTGCCCGTTGCTACAGTAACAGGTCACAGGTTTGTAGCTGTGCATTTCATTGCTACAGTGTAATGTTTGCATCAAGCCCATGCTGTATTGTAGCTGGAACAAATCCTATGCTTAATCTCTTTTTTATGCATGATTAATGCCAGTCACATGTTCCCGGAGCTGGAGAGGATCAATAACCAACAATTTAATAATCATATCCTTCCCCACCATACAGGAACAGTATATGGCCGAACGTATCTCTGCTCACATATGTTTCACGGTTGCTGTGTGGATTGCATTTGTTGCACATTATTAAATTTCTCCAGCTTACGTCCACAAAATGCTTCCAAACAGCCATAGGAGGGCCTGCCACCTGTAATTACAGTGCAGTCTTATCGACCTCACATTTCAGTATGCAGGCGAGAGCTCCAGGGTGTCGAAATGGCTCTCGGAGAGACCTTTTATGCAGTTGGTAGAGGAATACAAACATACACACAAACATTCAGACACATATACATATACGTGTACAGTGCACAGTACACACACACACACACACACACACACACTGTATACTGTACACACATACTGAAGACACAAAAACAATACACACTGTACAGATGTTAGCACACGCACAAGCCTATTACCTATATCTCCTCCGCACTGGCTTCACTCTTCTGCTAACTTCATCGCAAACATTTTGTACATTGTGCAGGCAAGCCAACATACACGTACTGTATACTCGCATACACACAGACGCACGGCTGCACACACGCACACGCACACGCACACACACACACACACATTCGCATTATACAAAGCTGGGGCTTTGCTTGACATTATTAGTTTTGCATTTGGGCTCTCTGCCCAGAGTAACGGTATGGATTTTTGCCTTGGCTCCCTATAATTGGATGAGTTAAATTTCTCCATTCATTACATGTGCATCTGACCTCTAGACCCCAGCAGCTCCTGTGTTTTATTAGCACTCTCATCCCCTGATAATAGGAGACCCTCTCCCCACCGACACACTCCCCTCACACACATACACACAGTGCTATCCTATCCCAGCACGTAACCCATAACATTATACAAAGGGTTAATCCTGTAAAAACTGTATGCTGTTTATCAACACTTTCTTTTTTCTTTTTTTTACAAAAATACTTTTTTTTTTTTGCAGGTGTACAAATAATGATTTAAAAATAATTGTAATAGTTAGCTGTTATTACTTGTACAACACATTAGCCTTACGTACTTCCAGCTAATATCATCCATGACATTTTCTCGTGTAGGCTACTTTACAGTCTATCCAAACCTGATCAAAATCAAATAAAATGTGTCACATTTGAGTGCAACTGTATTTACAAGCTTTTCAGGCTAACTGGTAATTAAGCCTCTACAACACCATATACCATCTGAGCATGAGCATGTAATAATTGCATCTTGACAAAGGCTCATTGGTAGAGGCAGGGTTACTCCTGTTACATACTGCATGTGTAGTTATGTACCGTTTCACAGGGATTTCATTCATTTCCTATGGAGCGCAGCGTAGAGCTTGCAACATTGCGTTGTGTATGCAGTTGCGTCAGGTGAAAGGCTACGTGCACGTTGAAAAAATCCAACGCATGCAGCAATAACGCATGCATGACCTGGCTGTATCTAAAATATAGATGTGGCTTATTTTATTGGCAAATCTTGGACTCTACTATATTAATAATCACATTTCGCCTGGAGCAGTGTCAGTTTCATTCAGGTTTCATTATGTTAGCTTACTAGGACCGGCCATGGCATCTGCTAGCATCACCATGGACCAACTTAATCAGAAGGAGCTATCACATAGAATTTTCTATTGTGGTTGCGTAAACAACTACGCAGTGTAGGTAAAATACGCATCTAGTATGTAAGGGACATTAGTTATTCTCGAGAACGCTTGCTAACTTCGAGCTCAAATCAAAACAATATCCCTCCACAGCGCCGGCCCACACATTTAAAGGAATTTTGAAGCATAATGTAGTAGTATGGCTTTGTTGTTGTGAGAGGTGTTCGCCACTTTGTTTATGCTCCTATTTGTGGAGACAGGACTGTGTAGAAGTACCTGATTATTTTGACACACACAGAGAATGGTAAACTAGCAAAATGCAAGGAGATATTTGGTGATTTTTACAAAAAGTGTTTTAGCTTACAATTTGCTTGCAATAGCTGACTATACAATACTGTGTTATACAAATGTAGCTGCATTACAAGTAGTTTATCTTTCATATCATATCATATCATATCATATCATATGCAAACTACAGACACACCTGCACATATGTGCAAACTCCTTTAAAAGGAAGTGACATTGTTTGAAACGTGGCTTAAAAACCTGTTGTTAACGACTGCCCCCCCGCGCGGGGGCGCACCCCACACTACCCTATTCGAAAGAGAATATTTTTTGTTATATATAAATGTCTAACAGTATTATTATCCACGTCTGGATAGCCAAGCCTCTCGCCTAGCAATGTAATCTAAGAA
>JAODUE010000020.1:2264052-2290794 GCA_027564755.1 Amblyopsis hoosieri
CTCTCTCTCTCTCTCTCTCTCTCTCTCTCTCTCTCTCTCTCTCTCTCTCTCTCTCTCTCTCTCTCTCTCTCGCTCGCCCACTGGCACCTGATGTCAATGTGAGATGCCACGCAGACAAGAGTGACCTGGTCAATAATCAGTAATAAAGATGGTGTTCTGAGCATGATTGCGGAATGATTGGTCTGTCGATACTGTATTGAGCAGACACACCAAAGGCCAGACAGAAACAAGTTTTGGAGACAATTGAAAAATGCAGCCCAATGTGGCTATAGAAAATATGACAGGTGTGTAATGGTAATGAATAACATTAGGAAAAAGCCCATCATTGTATTCGATTGAGATATTTATTTTGTCATAGTTTGCATTTGTTTGTTGCTTGCTGACAAAATGTAAGAATTGACAAATTAATATATCTTCAAAGAACATTGTTAAGTAGATTTAGTAAAGCAGCAGAATTAATTAAGGATGCATGCATCTTAGATGTTACATAGAGCAGGTCTTTCTTAACTGCAACTGTATAATGACGGAACCAGGCAATATGGCAATGGCACAATGTATTTACCACTGCCAAAACTCAGCAGATGTTTACAGCTTCAGTTTCACTTTCTTTCAGTTGGCCTATGCTTCATTAAACGGCAGGAATATCAATTAGAAAGGTTGATGCACAGCACCAGTCCAGGTGCGCTGACAGACTTTCTTTCAATAAAGATACCGGTGTTTAAGATACCGGGATTTAAGCATTACAATTACAGTCACTATTACAGCCACTATTCCTGCCTTATTGTATCATCATGGAAAGTTTGCATAATAAATGAGCGTTCCTCAGCATCGCAAAACGTCTGAATGAAGCTTCTCATTTCTAGAGCGTTTCTTCCTGGTGAGACAAAGAGACTCTGAGGGATGTGGTTCTTCTCTTTAATAGTGATCAGATGGGTCTACGGGGGTTGCAAATTCTCCCGACTGCACTCCATATTCCCCAGAGGAAATTAAACATTGTCATGGATGGATTGGCTCTGTAATGGTGAGACACATGACTTCAACAGAGGGAACAGACTAGAAAACGTTGGCCAAATGAGAGAGGTAGGGAAGAGCAAAATGT
Organism: Amblyopsis hoosieri; assembly: GCA_027564755.1. NCBI lineage: Eukaryota > Metazoa > Chordata > Actinopteri > Percopsiformes > Amblyopsidae > Amblyopsis > Amblyopsis hoosieri. The sequence goes on from JAODUE010000020.1 coordinate 2,265,152, forward strand.
AATTTGTTTCTTACCTCTTCAGGTGCACTTCGCCACAGAGAGTCCCTTATGCAATGCTAAGCTACAGTATAAGCAATGTTGAGGCTATTCAAACTATAGTTTTGAGGTTCCATATGTGAGAAAGCTGCAGAAACAAAAGACCGCCAGCATCACACACACACACACACTGCTTCCAAAGCCACAATCGACGGTTTCTTGACCCTCCTTCCCGACAACACATGAACTTGCGCAAGGACGTGAAAGACAGATTGGCCTGGGGGATACAATATATGTAGTGTTGCATATCTAGTCTAGACAAGAATTTGTGGCATTATGATTTACTTATCTGACATGGTGACCGTCATGAAAGACATAATATTGTGTTGTGACATGGTGACCGTCATGAAAGACATAATATTGTGTTGTCTGAAACCCAGCAAAATATTCTTTGTATTGGAGTCACCATTTGGATGAAACTAAATCAATAGGATAATGTGTACAGTGTAATAGTGCTCTGGACATATTAACATAGAAAGAGGTTATTCTAGTATGTTCTGTATTAATAATTAGTTGTACCCACTTTGTTATACATGGAAAGCATAAAATGCATACATCGCATACATTGCTCCTGGTGTAGCCACCAGCATGGCAATCAAATTCCACATTGCTCTTTTGTCCATGACCTTTTATGGTTGTAATCAACACGTTAAATCACAACAAACTGAAAGACATCTTTTTTGACTTATTTATGAATTATTTATGTTGCCAGGTGAACTTTACGACTCCAACACCAACGCAGTATAACCATTTTTCTGTCAGCAGGACGGGACTTGGCCTATGCGCTGGGTCAGGGTGATAATGGGCAGTGCGTACAACATGACCTTTAATGAAGACCTAGGAATGGTACATGCTTTAAGTGCAGGTGCCACAAGTTAGAATATTCTGTCTCACCTCCTATCTAATTCGCTCAGCAGAGACTGCAGGCATGTGCTGGGGCTGTGGTCAGAGATAATGTTATTCTTGGTCAGCAGCAAGACATGCACTCCCAGGCAACTTTGCAGATAGGAATGATAATGAAAATATAAGTCAGAGGCAGATATTGCGGATTTATCTTAATGCTAAAGTTTGCGAAAAGGCCTGTGACAGTATAGGCTATATTTCCTTGTCTCTTCGGTATGTAGTGCACTGCATTCAAATGAAATGTCGGGAATGATATGCTATGATATAACCTGTCATAACACATGTCCATCATACGAGACACACTGATGACTCAGACATAGGTCGCTAAACCCCCCGTGGAAATTGTCCTCTGAACAGGTAAATGACCAGCTTGGGTGGTATGAAGCCTAGCGTAGCGTTACGAGAGTTGCACAATCAATAACTTTCTCTCGTCGACTCTATATTTCAAAACAAGGACGGCTCATCATTTCTAATTGACATCTCATCAGACTCCCTGCTATTATAACTTCATTAAATTGGTGTTGATAACAAATGAATGAGGAGCAGGCAGACTCAATGAAAGAGCCAAACTTCATTTAAATTTGATACTCTCCCTTGGCCAGGAGCACAATTATAATGAGTTTAATCTACAAGAGCGTCTAATTTAATCATAATTTGTTCATTGTTATTATTCTTTATGCCCCGGCGTGTTTGTTACTTCAGAGCTTCCGTGGTTCGATTCTACAGGACGACCCATCGCTATGCCCTCCTTTTTCCTCACGGTTAACCTAAAGTTCATCTCACTTTCCTCTCCTCTCCTCTCTTTTCATTCTTTTCTCCCTCTCTTTCTTATTTCATTCTCCGCGCCTCTCCCCGCTCTCCTCTCCTCTCCGCTCCCTGTACCTCACTTTTAAATCCTCCTAAATTCTCTCTTTATTCCTCCATCTTTTTTCTCTTCTCTGCTCTTTCCTTTCCTCTCCTAGTTTTGTTTTTCACCATCTCTCTTTATTCTCTTCACTCTCTCTCTCTCCCTCTCTCTCTCTCTCCCTCTCTCTCTCTCTCTCTCTCTCTTTCCCCTCTCTCTCTCTCTCTCTCTCTCTCTCTCTCTCTCTCTCTCTCTCTTTCCCCTCTCTCTCTCTCTCTCTCTCTCTCTCTCTCTGTCTTTCCTCTTCTCGCTTCTCCCTTTTTCCTCTCTCTCTTTCCCCTCTCTCTCTCTCTCGTTCTCTCGTTCTATTCTCCTCTCTTCTCTGCTGTCTCTGCTGGGATCGGTTTCATCGCTGTAGTCAATCCTGGCCCGGCGGACATCTTCCTTTGCCACACTGTGCACCTCAATATAATCCCTTTAATTAAAGGGCTGCCTGCCCCCTTTCGCGCCTCCACTGCCTTGCTCCTGCCTTTACCCTTTCTCACACGCCGCTGGCCCTTTGTGCGACCCGGGCCTCTCACCCACTCTCCTCATGTCACGCCACGCTCGGGCCATTTGAAAGGAGGCGACGTCACCTTTTGTCTCTCTGCCTTTTATGTGGCTTTAATCTCCGCCGCAATATTGCAGACAGTGTCTTGTGTGTGTGTGTGAGTGTGTGTGTGTGTGTGTGTGTGTGTGTGTGTGTGTGTGTGTGTGCGTGTGTATGTATACCAGTGATTGGCGGAGTCTGTGTGTGAGGTTCATCCAGTTTAGGGCTCTCATCAGGGTTAAATCAGCCTTTGAAAGAGCTTGATTGCCTGTGATTGGGTGCTGATAAGAGGCCAGAGGGTGGGGTGCTATTTAGGTTGAACTGTGCTGTAGATTCTATATATTGATTTGCTATTATGAAAGCCCTGCCAACATGTTATTTCACTCTGCAGCTGTTGAATAGAGGGCATCATTCTAATTCAAGTAGATATAAGTTAGATGTTGAGAGTCTTACCCACATTTTTGTACAATGCACGCACCTTTCTATCTATTAATTTAAGTTATAACATTTGAAATGCAAACTAATAAAGCGTTATCTGGAACTTATTGTTTACAAAGTTTGAGCTATATGGAACAACAGCAGTGTCACGCCGATTCTGTATTATCATTTATGTCACAACAAAGAGCTTTGTGCTGTTACGGTTTTGACCGTAATTACCGCCATAAACACAAAATGAATTCCCGAGACTGATCCTATATTGTGTTTTGATTAAAAGCCTGACAAAATGCGAGTTCTCTGTTTGCGACAGCACTGCTGTTTCCTCAACTCTGAAAAGTGGCAGATTAACTTCAGTCAGGCTAGCTCAACATGACACCGGTGACACAAACCTAAAAGGCTCAATGCCCAGGTGTATTTACTATCACCGGCCATAATGCGCTTTCCACTCCTCTGCATCTGCCTCTCCATTTCACAGCTATCAAAGGAGCATTATCCACCACCACCGCCAACCCCCCAGCCTGCCGCTTGTCTTCCCATCCCCGTTCCCCGCTGTGGCTTCTTGATTGATAAGAGAAACTCTTCAGCTCTCCACCAACCCTGCCTTGCCCTTGACCTGTCTCCATGCACTATTCATTGGGGTTTTTTAAAAAGTCACATTGGGCTCGCTTGGATTGTCCGCCGTTTGAATTTGGGGATGGTGAGTGGTCGTGGTGGGGGATGGGGTATGAATCTCTCTGCAGAGGATCCCTCTGTTCGCCCTGTGTGTGCCCCCCACCCACCCACCTCCGTGGCGTTTTGCATGCGTGTTGGGTTACGAGAGTGAGTGCACCCTTTCCCAAGCAGACAGGGCATTTATTCACTCAACCCTCTGAGTCTGTTTGGGGTTGTTGTTGTTGCCATAGCCACAACGCTCTGTGTACCTCGCGCTCTCGGTCGGTGGGCCCTTGTGACAGGCGGACAGCGGCGAATAGGACGACAGACAACAGGACGGAAAAGAAGAAGTACAAGCGGTGACCCTAAAGGGTCATCTGGAGAGCTCAGTCACAAAGTGTTGCGTTTAATGGCCAGGCGTGGACAGACAGCAGAGGCCAAATGTAGCATCACAGCAAGGTCCCAATCACACCGAGACGCGTCACACAGAGATGGGCTGCCTGGGCCAACTGTCACATTGACGAACAGCGTGACTCCGTATTTATTATAGTATTAATATTTAAAAGTGCATGCGCGTCAAAAAAAATGCCAAAAAAAACGCAAAGCGCGGCGCCATAAAAAAAGCGCATGCCAGTCGCGCCGTACCATAGGAAAACTATGGTTTTGCTAGGGACGCGTTTTGCTAGCGACGCGTTTGCTAGCGGCGCGTTTTGCTAGCGACGCGTCACGGTGTGATCGGGGCCTAAGGAGACTGTCAGGGACACTGACAAATGGAGATGCACGTGTGCGTGCGATCAAAGGGAAGCGTAGCAGGACGCCCAGCGATGGAGGAATGGCTATAATACATGTGTTTTGACCTTCTGTGTCTTCCACAAATCATGCTCGCCGCCCCCCTCCCCTCTTTCCTTCCATGTTGTCTTTCATTGTGCTGTGATCGATCTGCGGGAGACAATTGGTTATTCACGAGCACCACCGCGAGTCAATATGGCCCTCCCTGTCTGCCTTCAATGGAAGACTGTTTTATTCTCTCTTTAAATGGGATTCACCATTGCCACCCCTTTCACATTTATCCGTATCTCTCCATGACACCCAATTAATGCATGTTCAGACACCCCCAGGGAGGTGCCCCCTGCACAAGCCAACACAAAGGACATGCTGGCGTTTAGCTATAGCTGCTTGATGACCGCCCGGCTCCTCTCGTTTCCTTCGCACCTTCCCGAAACACGAAAGAGTTAACTTCCCGTGAGCACATTTTCATTTCCTGTGGAGGCCTGTTCATATTGGTTGGTGGTGTTTATGTGGAACTCTCTTTCTCTGTTTATTACACTGCCAGTGACAGAGCAGGCTCTCTGACCCCTCTGGCTAGCTTTAAATAAAGGGAGTTTATTCTGAAGCACCGGGTCCACTGCAGACTGGTGACATGAAAGCGCCTGAAGAGAGCCAGGAAAGCAAAAGGCCAGTTAAAGGGAAATTATATTCCTAAACAAGGTTTGACAATAAACACATGAGTGGGACAGATAAACAAAAGGTACTGTACTCGTCTTATTGCTTTTCTGCAGGGAATATGAAAAGGCACAGGGGAGTGTATACGCTGAACGGACGAACACAGAACGTACATCTAAACCTGGATGGACTGTTGCATACAGTACTACGGTGAATCACGGAGCGTTGCTATTCATGTCATGTTAACCTCTCTGCTCACATAGCACCGCATTGAATTCTAATATGTATTTCATTCCCATATGAGATGAGGAGAGTAGCCAACGTTTTATTTGACAGAAATCTACTGTTCTGAACAGCAAGCAGCTGTTAAACGTTTTTAAACTGAATATGTTCATATTAGCAAGACCAGGTACAAGTCATTTTAGGGACATCCTCCTATTGGATCATTGTATTATAGGGTATGAAAGTTATATACTGCATGTATGGAAAGTCTCATCTGGATAATATACAGTATATATATATATTAAGTTAAGTAGATCTGGTTGAGAGAGTATTCACCCAGTAGGAGACAATTCTCATATAATCAATAGCACCATTTCGAGTTAAGGAACGCATATATTCAAATGTTCTGCAAAACTTATACCCATAACCATACCCTTTTAAGATTAATGTTATTATTGTGGAACTTTGTGTACAGCTTTGTGGCTTGAGTGATTTTTCTGCTGAAAAAGAAAAACACAAACTACAAATAGATGCAGCGCTGACTTGTAAGAATGCATCTGATTGTCAGTGATTGCTCTGCGATTTTCAAAGGGACCCAAAACACCCTTCTTCCATCAAACCACCACCAGCCTGAAACGTTGACGTGTGGAATGATGGATGCACGGACGGGTGGTTTCTTCCATACTGTAGTCATCCCATCAGCATGAAACAGCGGGAAGTGAGATTCATCAGACCGTGCAATGTTTTTACAATCCTTCAGTATGTTGTTGTTTAACAGTACACTGCCGCTTGGTTTTCACTCTAAAGAAAGAATTTGAACTCTTTAAAGAAATGATTGACTGTTTTTCCAATTTGTGTTTTTGTGACACGATTTGTCTATTTGTCCCGAATACGTCGTTGTCTTAAAGGCAGGGTCATTCTTGCTTACTTCGAGCTTAAATCAAAACAGCATCGCTCCGCTGTGCCGACTCACATCAAAATGCATTGTGATGTTGATGCATGCAGTGTTCACCGCTTTGTTTATGTTACAATTTACGGAGCCAGGGCTGTGTAGAAGTATCGGATAATTTTTTTAACACGCACAGAGAACGGTAAACTAGCGAAATGCGAGGAGATATTTGTTCAATTTGACAAAAAGTGTATTAGCTTACATTTAGTTTGCAATAGCTGACTTTACTGCACATATAATCACATACAGCATATTCAAAGGAAATAATTTTTCCTGATGATTGTCACACACATAAACAATCTATATCCCATTAAAAACCCTTCTATTAATCCTCCAGTGAGTCTCATCATTGGTTCCCCATGTATGCACCTGCTGAGTCTACTTCAAGGAAACAGCACGCATCTGAAATGTTTGGTGCACTCGGCTATATCACATTATAACTGATAGATGTCACGTTACAGTATATTTAACACTTCTGCAGTAAAAAAAAAGGCTCAATTAACCAGCACTTAATGGACTTTTATGAGCACATGACAGTGGATCACATGACCTTAACAATACAAATTAAATGGACCTGCATCAAATTGCATTAACACAGTAGTAAATGACCTGTAGAGAAATCTCTTGTAGACTATAATAAGAACCAGGGATATCATGGAAAAAAAAAAAAAAAAGAAGAAACAATCATATTTTTCCCTTAAATGTAAATGTGATGTTATACCGTATAAACACACATATGCAACAGCTTTCAAGAAGACTGTATTGATATGGTATTAAACAAGCCGGCAGTCGACGTGCTTCAACAACACTCACAACGGGATCCGGTTGAAAGTGTCTGTTGAGATGTTAGCAGTAGTGTCATTATGGGAGGCCGTCGCGTCGAGCTCTACTGAGCATGCTCCGTGCTGGCCAGCGGTCCATCGGGGGGCGTTGTTATCTCTTCACAGTCGTTTCACTCGCAATGTTCCCCACCCAACATCCCCCTTCCAAAAGAGTCAATGTAGCGGCACATCAGAAAGAGCCCTTGCCTCATTGAGCCATTGGTATTCTGCGCCGTGCTGCACACCATGTAGAGGGACAATAGGAGAAGCACACAGGGTGTGTATTTTTATGGAGAAAGTCTACTAATAGTGAAGCAAAAGCCATTACACCGAGTGGATACGTGTGCATGCGTGCGTGTGTGTGTGTGTGTGTGTGTGTGTGTGTGTCTGTGTGTGTCTGGCGCGTGCTTGAGCGCATGAGTATTTGAGACTTGTGCTATTAGTGATTCCATTGAGGGAGGGAGGGAGGGAGAAGGGGAGAGAGGGGAGACCTCTGGCAGTATAGCAGAAGCCCGGGGCAAAGCCAGTGTTATAAATACAGCATTCTAATGGTGACTTTATGATGTTGCCTGTGTGAGTCTATGGGCCCTCCGGGACCACTTCCCTACCAGCCCTCGATCCCTCCACTACCCCTCCTCTGTCCTTCTACCACCCCGCCCCCCCACATCCCCCCGACACACACCCCCCTACCCCCCCACCCACACACACACACACACACACCTTTCCCTTCACCACCACCCTCTCCTGTTTCCCCTCATGCTGAATTTACAGCCTGACTTGGGAGAGACGGTAGCAGTAAATTATTCCCGCTCCTTTGAATTATTTATATGCGGAGGGCCAATGACAAACGCAGCAGATGAGGACCCTGGTTAAGCCAATGAAAGGCAGGGAAAGGTGGAGGCTAATTGAGCATGCCGAAATGGAAAAATGTTTGGAGCACGGGAGGGTGGAATGGCGTGTGGTGGGAGATTTGACCTATGTGTAGCACATACGTAGGGTCAACCAACAGTTTGTGTGTGTGTGTGTGTGTGTGTGAGCGCGTGTGCGCGCATCCAAGCTGCAACAGTATTTTTACCCTTGCATGAGCATCTAAACAACCTTTAGCTATTTGAGTCAGCAGCAATGTCAATGAGTCATTCTTTTCATGTGTCCCTCCCCCTTACCCCAGTTTAGTCAGTGCTGCGACCTGAAAACAGCAGGGAAGGAAATCTTTAATTAAATCAGCCCGCGCTCAGTAACACACTCATCTCGCTGCGTTATATCTCTATCTTGCTGCTGTTTTGCTTCCAGTGATTCGACTCCTGCTCCTACACTGTATATTGCACTGTTCAAATGATAAATGGTGATAAGAATGGGCCATTAAATACACTGCACCGCAAAAGGATGGCGGTTGGGGGGGGGGGGTGTTGGAAGGGGGGGCAGAAAAGTGTATGTGATGACAACTTACACCATCTTCCCCCTATCCCTTACCCTACGAACACACCGTCGGCTCGCTCGGCTACACAAATCGCCCAATCTCTGGCGAGCTTTCACTGGGGTCACTTTTGTGTCCAAACAGGGGGATGCGTGACTTCCTATATTGCCAGCGACAACCAGGATGTAAAATGACGGCAAACATGGGCTGCATTGCAAAATACATTTGTGTATAAATAGTATAGATCATGTAAAACATTGGTTGCCTATTCCTCCACGTTATGCTTGTATTACTCATCCGTGATCATATTCCCAACGATCTCTGAAACCATCTTCAATGCATTTATTTTAAGAATTATATATTAATCTGTTTGATCCCAGTGATGCACTGTATGTACTGTAATGTACAGGATAGCCGGGGACACAATACTTTTTTTTTTTATAGCGCTTAAGTAAAAAAAAACAGGACGTTTTGCAGATGCAGAGACCCTTCCATTGATTTTTGCCAAACTCCTTCACTGGGCGCTTGCTGGGAATCATCATATAGTAGCATGCTGGGCGATTTTGTAGCCGAGCATAGCTCCACCCACCGCCGCTCACTTTTGCTGTCTCACGTTTGAAAAGAATGATAGCTTGTCTCTTTAGAGCTGTAGCAAGCGGACAGTCTGAACATAGGGTTATGGTTCTAATGCCTCTGCAGATTTCAGGGAGGTCCTGACACCTTCTAACACCCCTCAAATCCTCCCCCTTGACCCCCTGCACTTGTGTATTAGCCATCCGAAAGGCTTGAACTCGTTGGCCCTTGGATGTCTCACATCCCGCTCCGATGACCTCCAAGTTTCCTCCCTCCGATCCCGCCTTTAACCGAGGAGCAATAGAGTTTGGGTTTCAGTCAGAGATACCGTAGGTAGTAAGGAGCTGGGGGGAGGATCTACAACACTAATAGATGGTTATCTCTTCCCCTTCACCATTGGCCTGTAAGAACACCTGGAGCAGCATGTCCGCTGAGATAAATAAAAGAAAGCCTCCAGATCGATTCCCCCCGCCTCCCTGGTTTCCAAGAGACCCTCGCCATGACCTTTCCAAGTGATAAGACGGTCACGAAGGTCGTTTTAACCCCCAGATCCCCACATCAGCCCCGCCCCCCTCCACCAGCCCCGACTCTCATCACCCCGCCCCGCAGGGAGAGAAAGACGGGTGGAGGTAACGATGGAGAATCAGGAAGGTGAAATTTGTTTGCTAGCAACATCCCTCCCCTCCCACCACCCCCCAGAGGACCTCAGGGAAGACAGACGGAGTCACAACAACGGATTGACGAGACCACAGCTGTCACGTTGACCTTTTCTGAAATGCATCGGGGGTCAAAAGTCGGCACGTGCACGCGAATCGGTGTGGAGGTAACTGCTGCGATATCCCGGGCGTCACGGCTGTTCGTGTCAAGTGACGGCGAGGGAACAATCTAAAGAGCAGTGCTGGGTGGGGATATAACATCTATGTTATTCGGCGCTTTGAGAAGAGGTTACGGAAACAATCTATTGGAATTTAGATTCGTCGCCGGTCGTCAACATCCCACTTAGCAGGCCAGTGTCTCGTGCCAACGGACTGGTCTTGGTATAGGAACAACTTCGTCCTGTCAAACCAAGCATACTGTATACTCCATGTGGTTATTATGAACAGGTACCTGTGAACAGCGTTCATGTTGAGGGCTGTTGACTGTGTCAGGACTAAATTATCTTGTCAAACCCAAGTCCCTTCCTAAATGTCTCCTTGGTTACTTTGATTTGTCTCCCTAGCTCCCATCGGCAAGAGATAATAAGTTTCATTTTGGTTTCAATTGAAAGTTGTATGGTTAACCATATCAGTGCACTTCCATTTACTTCCATTTGGTAAAAATACAGTGTTGTGTACAGTTTGTTTCATTTTTCATTTATTTATATATATTTTTCATTTTGGTTTATGGGGAGATGCCTTATCTCCTCTGCTAAGGACTATCGCAATAAACAGCAAAACGTCAATGGTAAAAGCATTTACACATATATATCACATGAAAAGCATCTTACTTTCATCTAACTCAGGCTTGTTGGGTTTGATTGAATAAGGGCAGGCTGTTGTGTGTGCTATAACTCATAACCTTGACACGGGTAAATAAAGAAATAAACAACACTCCCGATTAGGTCTTATCTTGAGTAAAGGTGTTGTGTGGTGTCAGCTCTATAGGGCTAGGTGATGAAGATAATAACTTTTTTTCCCCCTCCTTTTCGCTTGGGAGAGGACACCTTTAATTCTCTGTGCCCCAGTAAATAAAACGCATCCTTCAGTGTCTTATCTACACACCATCTCTTTCTTGCTAGAGGAAGAGCGTAGACACATCTTTCGAGATACAGAGCCAGCAGAGATTAGAGGCTAGCACTCCACATCCAATCAGGCTACCATCCCAACTGTATCCGTTGGGACATGGGGAAAAGTTTTGAGGAATGTTTTTTCGAACAAAGTGTGTCCAACTAGCATAATGTGTGATGCGGAGCAATGTTCCCCCATCCCTCATGTGTGGTGCGGTGCCCAGGCTGCTGGTGACCGGGGCTAAGCAGGTACTGTAATTGGGAAAGGCGATGTGCAGAAATCAAGACGGATTGGTGCTGCAAATGGAGGCCACCTCCCTGGAGCCTCAGTCTATTAACACTGTCACTCTGCTCATCAGCCCTGCACCTGCCTGCTCCCTCTCCCGGCTGACTTTAATCACGCACACTAACGTGCATTACATCACTACTACCGCTACTGTAACCAGTGCCTGCTGTTAGCGCTGAGCGAGCAGCGAGAGAGTGAGAGAGAGAGAGAGAGGGAGAGAGAGAGAGACAGGGAGAGTGTAACCCGAGCCGGGAATGAAATACACTCATTCGCAGCGCAGAAGATGAAATTAACACAATGCGCATAATACTTCCTGGTCTCTGGCCCAATGGGATCGCTCAGGCAGAACGATGTGTGTGCCACGGGGGAAACGTTATTGGTCTCTCTCTACCTGTCTTGGAGGGACAGCCAGCTCACGTGGATGTTTAGAATGATTATATGCGCAATAAAGATGAATTGCTCCTCCTCTGCGTTTATGACTTGGCGTTGATCTGTTGTCAGAGGCAATATAGCAGAGATGGTAAACAGAGACAGGTGCATTTGTTTACTGCTAATGGGTGCTAGTAAAGCCACAATGCTAATGCCCCTTCAGTACCAGACTCTGGGCATCTGCTTGGTGGTAAGTCATTACTGCCATTGCACATAAGTAATCAGGCAACGCAGTCATAGTAATGGCTACACATTTTGAAGCATGCCAAAGTTGAGTGAAGTGGCCCCTCACAATAGTGTCATTGAATGGCCCCTCACGCAGCTGCCTCCAAACATCCACTAATAGTGCAGCATCTCCGTGTACAGTAGCAGGCGCTATCCTCTCTGACAATGCCAACGGTGTTTATTATTGTCCTTTTGGTGTAGGTCTTGTAGGCAGAGAAAGAAACTTTTGGTTCAGTTGTTTCAACAGTTTAATTTGTATTTGATAAATTACATTGATTACTTTTGTTGTTGTTTTACATATTGATTTTATTGTTTTCAATAGAAAATAAAGGTGGCAAAATCAGGCTGGGCTGGGTGAACAGAATAAAACAAAATATTTAGGGTGGCAGATATTGTACAGTAATACATTGCACAGGCACAAGCAAGAAAGAAAGAAAGAAAGAAAGAGAGACAAATAAAAGAATGCCTTCGGTATGTCGGCAGGGATTCCTAATGGTACCTCTGTCTGTGTGGACGCGAGGAAAGACGTCTCACTTGGCATTGACCTCGCTAATAGCAAGTTTACAGGTATGTGTGTGTTGTCACGGGGAACGAGTCGTCACCAGCAGGGACAGACAGCGCTTGAGCAGGAGCCTGTGGCACTTTGATGGATGTTGGGAAGAAGAAAAGCAAAGTGACGAACCCCCCCCCACACACACACACACACACACACACACTGGCCCGCTCCCTGATACCCCTGTTGAAGCCTCAGCGAAGTCACCCAATAATGTCAGTCAAGTCCCAGAAACACGTGCGCAAGACGGAAGAACAGAGAAGCCAGAGAGTCGGAGCGCGGAACGGGACGAGCTGCCAGCGGGAGGGAAGGAAGGCTGCTGCTGCATCAACTGCTGGGCTCAGATGCCAGGAGAAGGTGGTGGCAGAGGAGGGGGAGGTGGTGGAGAGGTGGAGGAGATGGAGGCAAGAGAACAACATCAATATTTCAAGCCACTGCCAATGACGGCAAACATCATGAAAAGATACGGGGGACAGGGAAGGAGGAAGAAATGAAATGAAAAAAGATAAGAAGAGAACAGTAAAGTAAATGACATCTGAAGCGATTTCCTCCCGGACCCTGCATGGCGTCGAGGCTCGGGGGACTCGCAGGAGTTATAGGCAGAGTTAAATTTCTATTAGCTCCGGGAAGAAGTTCTCTCCCTCTGGAGGAGACTTGAATGGAAACGCAAAGTGCCCCCTCTTTGCCATGTGATTAATGACATCGCTGTGACCTTAAATTGAGTCACAAGCGTCACCCTAAATAGTCACTGTCAATGAAATTGGTAGTGGACATTTAAGAGCACAATGTCTTGATTCAGGACTGCCCCCTCACTGCGGTATAGCACGCAGTTTGCGGCACAGGGGTTAAACGTGTTAATGGAGGATTTCTAAGAGGATTTTTAAGATGTTTAAAGGCACTTGGTAATCCACACTGGGATGTTGGCTGTAAGCACAGGCATAATAGCGCAAACGGCTCATAGTTTATCATCTATCAATTAAATGATCACTTGTTCAACCTTGTTACTGTAACTAGGTTGGACAAAACAGCATAGTAGGCTATAACAGGAAAACCCACAGTTGCCAGAGTCTCTGTCGAATTAAAAAAATGCTCAATTATTATTGGAGGACAGGCCAAAAGGGGCGGGGCTTGAGATCGGTCAATTATGTCAAAATGCATAAAAGAACCATGGCGCAAAATAAACACGTGGTAGTTCATGCATATTAAGGCCATAGTATACCAGCCCAAAACTGATCAGACCAGCCTGGAAAGGGTGGATAGGGAAAGAAAAGAGAGAATTACATTTAACAGAGAGGTTCCAACGGACGGCACCTCCGCATTATATTTTTGAAGGAGGGGGGGACTTTTCACCTTTTATGCAGCCCAGAACGACCCAGCGCTCCATGCAAGTCAATGGGTTGGTACGTGGATTTCACCATAATATTGCCCATAATTTATCTCTGGGGGCAATAATGAATATTTTCAGTGTATAACATTAATTCCCAAGTACCTGCGATCAATCTGAGGCCACATTGGTATTTCTGCAGCGAAACTGTTTTGAGATAAATTGACTTTGTTTCAGACCGTGCGTGGTAAATGTAACTCTCTGGTCATTGTGGTATGTTAGCCTCCACAACAAAATGCTATTGGTGACACGCCCGCTTACTGTAAGAAACCTGTGCATTCCACTTTTGCTCCATTGAAATGCATTACAATGCACCATCTTTCTATACTTCTATAAATAGTTAGTAGGGATAGGAGGGGTATCACATGACACATTGCATTGCAGAAGTAATAGTTTGTTTAAAAACAAGTGAAATTGTACTGTATTATATTACAAACCTATTATATATAACATATTTCAACTGTAATTACAGTATGTTAATGACCAAATATATGTTCCACGATCTACTGTAGTGTTTTATAATGCTGCATGACATTTTTGATGGTCTCAGGATCTGCACATACTTTGTTGGATGAAAACATATTGACTGTACAGCTTCTGCCTACTTTATATATTTTTTTTCTTTTCCGTTTTCCGTTGTGTGTGTTTTACCTGCTTTTGTCATGCTTTTGTCAAACTTAGTATCAGGTTCCACGTAAAAACATTTCAGACCACCGACCATCGCAGCATATCACAAACACACAAAAAAGCATCTTTGCCTTTGAAAAGAAACTCACACAAGTGTTCAAGAATGAATGAAAGGGATGTTTTGATGAGAAGGTTCAAGGCTGAGAAACTCTCCCTTCAGCCTTACCAAGGAACAAAGTGAAATGAGTAAGTTCAGTTTGTGTGTGTGTGTGTGTGTGTGTGTGTGTGTGTGTGTGTGTGTGTGCGCGCGCACGTGCGTGTGTGTGTGTGAGGTGATGCTGAAGTGCGTCACCGTCAAAGAGTTCTGTTTGCTGAACTGCGTATACAGTATATGTTTAGGATTCATACCTTGCAATAACATAATATATTGAATACACAGTACAATCTAAAGCATTTGCCAACAATGGATACATTTTCAACATTTATTTTCTGCGTATACAATAAAACTCAACAAAGCTCACCTGACCTTTCATTTTGTGAGCGACCTCCTAATGCTGTTAATATTTCCCCGCAACCTATCGCGCCTTGCATTTTCATCCCCCTCACAGAAGCTAATATCTCCCCGCAAACACAACGCACACGGCCCCGGTTGTGTGTTATTGTTTCCTCTGTTGTTGTCCCTGTGCGCTGTATGTAATAGAGGCTGGCCTGACGTTGATGGAGCAGGTGATTTTAGGCCGTGCCGTTAGCAGCAGAGAGATAGAATATCTTCCTAAGGCCTACGGATAGCAGTTTTCATGAGCTGTTCATTGCTGGAAGTACATCAACCTGTCTGCGACCATTGCTGCACGAGTCTTTAGCGCCATGCTTCTATTACCCTCTTCTATCATTCCCTCTATCATATTCTCCTCATTCCATCGAGGCGTGAGCTTGTGTGTTTTCACAGAGATATACAAATGTATTAAACTGGATAAATGAGACAAATTGGAAGGTGCAGCCTGCTAATTGTTTGCGGTCCACTGCTGTAAACCAAAGCCAATAGCTGTCGTCATCTCACAATGGCACGCGCACACACACACACACACACACACACTCCAAAATGACTCAAGAGAAAGAGACAGGATAACTGCTGACATAAAGAGTACTGTGTTAGCTTGAAAAGGCTTTGCAATATGGCACATGCACACACACGCACGCACACACACACGCACACACACACACATCCAATAGATCAGTGTTGGCGTTTAGCATTACTGTCGGCTCTTCCAGTTTCAAATAACCCTTTGCGAACCTCAATCACAGTGCTCTGTTCGCTGACCCCAGATCAGCATATCAGTTTTATTTCACCCTTATATCAACACTACTGTGATAAGCAGGGGTTGGTGAGGTGGCAGGCGAGGGGAGCGAGAGGGTAAGGTGGAGGATGGGATGCTATATCAACAGCAAAGGCAAATGATTGCCAATCAGATTTTATTCACAGCTCAACTGCTAGACAAATTGCAGCTCATGCCGTTTGCTATGGGTCAGGGCGCCTCGTAATTTCATTTTAATAAGTCATTTTCCAGGATGGGATGACACTGCAACGCACATAAGTACGCGTGCGTGCGCACACGCACACGTACGGTTACGCCGCAAACACACACACACACACACACACACACGAAATATGCATCAACGTGTCTTACGACCATGCCATCTCTTCTGCAGAGGAGGGGGTGAGCGCTGATCTAGGGACTAACAGGAGGGGAAATTGTTCCACCTCAATCTGTAATCGATGGATTACAGGTTACCTTGTTAAATGTGACAATGCTTTTTTTGTCTTGTTATTGTATTGTACGTTTCCGACAGGATAGCGTACTGTAATCTCCTCTCGCTCTACAGTATGAGTTCCTAGAAAGGACTAAATATTATATTGGTATGGAATTGTACAGTATGATGCTTTCGTATCTCATCTCTGATGACTGATGTCATTATTGTAGCAGAATGTGGTAGCTGGTATACAGTATGGCCTATTCTGCTATTACAGTAATGAATTAATATAATGTCGCTTCAGATAAAAGTTTAGGATTCAAGATTCAATTCTCATTTATTAAATAAAAAGTAAAGATGAAAATGACGTGTGTGCTTGTTGTTTCATCTGCATTCATGTGTAGCATGCACATTTGGTAATTTAAAGTCTAGGTGGATAAGTCAAGTCAAGTTTATTGATATAGGACTTACAGACTCAAAGGGCTGTACAGCCTATATTTCACATGGAAACAAAACAACACCTCCATAACCTGCTCCTCCCCCAGGTCAAGTAAAAACACTTCCATTAAAAAACCCATAGAGAAAAAATGGAAGAAACCTTGGGAAGGGACCACAGAGGGAGGAATCCACCCCTTCATGACATTTAAGGTGCAATAGGTGTTGATAGGCAAACAAGATTTAGCAATAATAATTTGAATAATATGTATCACATTGTGCCGCAATCAAGAACTAACACACTGTAGAAATGTAATACATTTTGTAAGTTAGTTAATTATGTGTGTTCTGTCAAATGTAGCATTAACAGACAGACCCCACGGGAGTCCCAGGTCCGAGGAAGTGTCCTTGGTAGACCCCACGGGGGACCCAGGTCCGAGGAAGTGTCCTTGGTAGACCCCACGGGAGTCCCAGGTCCGAGGAAGTGTCCTTGGTAGACCCCACGGGAGTCCCATGTTGACCAAGTTGACCAAGAGGTGCTGGGGGATGGTGTAAAAAGGAAGATGAGGGGGTGGGGGGTGGGGGGGAAATTCATTATGAACAAATTAGCGATCAAGTGTAATTGATTGACTGCTATATATCAAAAGGTACCTACTGTAAAATGCTTTCACTGCATTCAGAGTCGTCACCATTCTTCATCAGCAACACTGAAAACCAAATGGGCATCACACTGTGAAACCACAGGTAATATGAATGCATAAATACCCAATTATACCGGTATATAAAACTTGCCTGAATTTAGTTTGGGGGCATTTTTTTAGGGATTACTCTGCACCCATCTGGTCCATTATAATTCCCCTGAAGGTGCGAGGGGAGCAAAATTGATTGGATTAATGTATATCTGCACAAATAAACAACTTTTGCCTTGGGGGCCTTTCCATGCAGTATTCCTTTAGAACTTCTCAGGAATCAAAAGCACTGATATCAACAGCTGCCATGTGGAATAACACTGCGCTCATAAAATGCAAAACACAGATTTTTTAAACGGCAGGTGGAGACCTGTGCACTGTTCTATGTCAAAGTTGTACGGGGGAAAGAAAATCTTTCTTAAATAACCTAAATTCTTGATAAAAGTGTGCACAGCATTCAAAGGCTTGGGGCCTGCCTGTCATGTTCATAACTGGGCTTTTGAAGTTGGTTGTCAGCAGTCAATGTCTTATTCTCTACTGAGGGATGTGAAGGCTCTCCCTTCTGTACTTCTAAGTTCCCCTCTAGCGGCCTGTTGGCAGAGTGATGTTCATTCAGAATGTGCAGTTGCTGCTCTGCAGATAGGGCTGGTCAAATCTCCCGTCAGGAATAACATTTCCCCAGCGAGACACGTTTGGTTAATGTCTAGCCATCCTCAAACGGAATGGATGTTTGGAGGCGTATGCAATGAGGCAACAAACACATCGCTTCCAGATGCAGAATTGTATTATGTTTCTATTACCTATACATTTAAAAGCCTTTCTCTTGAATAAAGAAAAAGCAACAATGAAATGTCTCAAACTTAATTTAAAGTAGTAAACAAATTAAAGCAGTACAAATAGTAATGTTAATACAAGTACAAGTACTGTAGTTCATTAATTCTTAAACTTTTCAGCTTGCGACGCCCAAAATAACAGTGCAAGAGACCCGCGACCCTCGCTATCCCCAGAAGTGGTAGAAACATAACAGCCATGATATTATTTGATAGAATTTTATTACAGGCTAGTAGCAAAATACATAATGTAGTGTATAAACTGTAGTACTACTAACAGTTATGGCCAAATTATCATTATCATCATTCTAATACTTTTAAAATGTTATATAATTTCTGAAAATCATCTTGTGACCCCTCCTCTGTGTCTCGCGACCCAATGGGGGTCCCGACCCCCACTTTGAGAACCACTGCTGTAGTTAACTGGCCATATTCAACCAGCAATAACTGTCCTGTTTTCCAAAAGAGATAACAATATGATGAACATTTGATTGAACATAAAATAAATCTATAGTAAAGTCAAGCATGTACGCCAACCCAAACACCACCAAGGAAAATATGGTCCTATAAAGGACATTGAATGGAAAGTAACACCCCTTAACAGATAGGACCCCTTGGGCAAGAAGATAGGACTGTAGCAGCACAAACTTTTGTGACAAAATGGCTGACATTATCTTTTAATTAGATTCACACTGTTTACTAGCTTGTTTTCAGTCTCGTTTATGCGCTAACTGATATAGCTTTTCTTTATCTAGTATTAGGCAGTGGAAAACTAGTGCTGATTATGATGATGGTGGCGAAAAGCAATGCTTGCGGAAAGTTATCCAGAATAGCTCTCTCTCTAAATCCTCAGGATATCCTAAAACGTGTTTACTTTCAGCTATTTAAAAACAGTAACTTGTTGAACAACAAATTTGAGCAATTAAACAGCTAGATAATTGACTAATGTTGACTAATTGTCTGATAAGGAAATATAAAACACTATAGCGAAGGTTTCCATATAATTATATGATTTAATATCAGCAAATTATCCCAGCAAGATGTGGGAAACGTAACTTTGCAAATGCACTCCTCCGGTTTACGTGAATTAGTCTATAATGTTCTCACACATAGATCAACTTAATGAAAGATGCAAATGAGCTCATTAAAGACGAAGCACAAGTCCCTGTTACATAGCCTTTTCATAATTAGCTTGTTCCCTTTGCTGGCCCTGAAGCATTTACTTAAAAACTGTCGGCGGGCCTTGATCACTGCATTCAGTCTTTATGCTTCCATGTACAGTATGGGGGGAGATATCTCAATATAATAACAACTTGACAGATTTCACACCCTGTATTCATCACACATTTTGACAGTTAAAAAGAGACAAAACTGAGCCCAGAATTATCAGTATGACTAAAACTAACATAACTCTTTCTTGTTGTTTTGGTTTGACCTATATATTGTCACCAAAAGCATACCTCGTTGGGTTTCAAACATCAGCTCAGACATTGGTTCTGCATGGGGTTCTGAGAGATGTGCATCTTTATACAGCACAGTACATCAAAATATAACAAAAAGACCCCAAATAAATAATGGTTGGATAAAAATATCGCTGTGGAAAGATTGCATTTTTTATTAATGGACTAATAATAAAAATTACTATTTATATGTGAACTGATGGATCGGAATCATTCTTCTGAAAGAGACAAATCAATGTATTCTTCCTTATACAGTAGGCATTTTCTGTTTATACATATAATTGTATAGAATCTCACAATGAGATTGTATTGTATGTCAGTGTATACAGTAGAGAGAATTATTATTTTCTGGGACTTCAATTAAGACATGGTTTATATATAATACACCCATCACGTTATGCCTGTTTTTGTTTTTGTTTAGTTTTTTCAGATTTTATTGCTTTATTAAATACCATGAAATATGCATGAGACACACTCATTCCACAAGTGTTCCCAAATTATACAAAACAATCCTGGTCATGACTTTAAAGGTATAGTCAACTACTGCAAGCTAAATTTAAGCTTATACACTTTTTGTCAAATTCACCAAATTTCTCCTCGCATTTCGCTATCTTACCATTGCATGTATCTTACCGTTACTCTGTGCGTGTTGGAAAAATAATCCGATATTTATGCGCAGCTTAATGTACAGCTTGACCATATACAGCATGGGAATACTGTATTTTGAACATTGGAGCCAGTTAACACATTTCAATCTCAGATTAGGTTGTATATTCAAAAGCTACAGTATAAGCACTGACAATTATCTAAAAGACAGGATAACATAATTATTTCTTACAGTTTTCAAACTATATACTGTACCACTTATGTCATGCATCTATTGTTACTAAAACAATTTAAATGATTTATAGCTGTCATTTTAGGCAAGATGGTGAGTTTTTAATAGGCATAATACATTCTACAAAAGTGTCACTTGGGTAGGAAACCCAATTGGGAACTACATACAATAATAATTAGTAAAATTGTCCAATGGTGTGTTTTGTTTAGTTTTATCCTGTAGGATTTATCCTTCTGCTTTATCAACAGGCTTCTTGGCAGAGTGCCCTTAGAAGCCAACAGCTCCCCAATGGTGGAAAATGGAGACTAACTCAAAGCTGCTGAATATTCATGATACTTAAAGAGGCTGTTCTCCCATTGAGAGGGGCATTCACTTGAGTAATTTGAGTGGGAGCAAAAGGCAAATGAGTGAAAGAGAAAGGCAACAAGAAACATGTTTCTGCTCAGTTTACTTACATTAGTCGCATCCCGTACACATGGTTTTGTTCACATTTCTATGGAGACTGAACACACTTGTACTCTCGTACCTTTTGGACCCACTACGTTGCAACGTATTGAGAATTGGCTTTTCATACCTTGAAGTCAAGAAGAAGGCATCATGCCTTGACAGATACCTATTGAGCGTTATACTTTGTGCGGTGTGACATTGGTTTGTCTTTCTTGTAATAAAGGGTCGGAAACCTCCCTTTCATTAATTAGATTAGTTGAAATAATGGTGGTGAGGTAATGAAAATGACCCAGAGGGCCTTGGCTGATCAGGATAGAGGCAGGTTTTTGATTGCAGGCTTTCACTACATTAATTGCCATCAGATTTGCTGATGCTTCAAACCACGTAGACCCATCAAGGTGCTCCATGCCCATGTATGTACCAAGGTCAAAGGTTGTCCACCATGTTGTGATGTTCATAATCAGTGTTGGGCAGTAACTAGTAACTAATAACTAGTTACTGTAATTTCATTACATTTTTCAGTAACTAATAGTGTAGCTAATTACTATTTCCAAAACAGTAATAATATTATAATTACTAATCCAAATAACTAATAGTTACTGCGTTACAAGAACAAGATTTCTGGTCCTAGCAAACTTAAGGTAGGCTAATTGAACCAACCTGTCCAATCATCTGGGTTGAGAGGCTGCAATGTTTTCACTTTGGCTGATTGTTGACTCCTAAGGTTATTATTGTTCCAATAAAGAGGATTCACTTCTAAAATGAGCTGACATTATTCAGGAAAGGGCGAGGCAGGCTAGTGATTGTGAAAGTAATATAGTAATGTAACTAGTAATGTAGCTAATTACTTTTAATACACGGTAATAAGTAAAGTAATGTTATTACAATTCTTAAGTAACTTTGCCCAACACTTTATAATCTGAACATTTGATGATTGGCTCTTACGATTCATGCATATTTTATGAAATTGACAACTATTTATCCGTCGCACACACACAGATGCACAAACAAACACAAAAACATACAAACACACATACGCACACACACACACACAGACACACACACCTACACACACACACACACACACACAGAGATGAACAAAACACACACACACACACATGCACACTAGGTTTCAGCCCACGCCTTAAACACCCTTGTCGAGGTCAGCGTTTTAACGCAGGGTAAGGATTCCAGACTTTTATTTATTTATTTATTTATTTGGGTTATTTAGCCCTGATGAATAATGCATTTGTCTGCTTGAAGTGAAGGAATAAAGTGGCTGTTTAGGAGAGCTCCCAGCCCATGCGGGGCCCTCAATGTCAGGGGCCAGGTGAAGCGTCTGCAAGTGAGCGCCAGTCTGGAGGTAACTTTCATGCTCCGCTGGGCAAACATTTTCCAGGTCACATTTTTCAATTACACTGAGAGGCAGGTCCCACGGCAACCAACCCCCAGCAACACCCACCCATACACACACCACATATTGTGCAGTATACACAAACACACACCTACACACACACACACACATACACACAAAAGCACGTTAGTAGCCTTCTTCACCATGACATTCCCCTACACAAAGGCACCAACCCATCTTTGATGCCAACATTACAGTGGCTTCTAAACACACACACACACACACACACACACACACACACACATACTGTACACAACTGACATATCTTGAGAGAAATCATAAGGTATGTTCATGACAAACATGAAAAACCGTTCTTGTCATTTGGAAATGTTTTGTCCCTAAATGTGAAAGTATATTTACCGATTTCCCCAAGTTTACTTTCTCCCATCTTAAAAAGTCACCAAACAGACAACGCAGTGTGAACTATCTATTAGCCCGTAGAGACCGGGACCTTTGCTCTGTTAAAATCAATCTGGGTGTCCCAAGTTCAGCTTATACCCCACCGCCACCCCCTTCTGGAGCCTGTGAAGGCTCCTCCTGTCTCTGTTGCCTAAGGCGTATGGTGAGATATGAGGAGTCTCCCTCATCTGCCTAATGCCACTTGTATAGTTAATAGTCCAGAAAACACCTCTCGATGTGGCCGCGCACCAATACTTTAAGTGATTCATCCTTGGCTGTCACCAAATGAGAACCGGCCGGACGCGCTCCACCACTTTGTCGCTCACAACGCCACCCGGTCAGCAGCAGTGTGGTCAGAGAGCGGTTGTGGAGGATGGCAGTGCATGAGGCTGTGGCCATTGATCAAGGAGACCTGATTTAACTACAGCTTGGAAGGGAACCTTTAAAGGTATAGTCAGCTATTGCAAGCTAATTGTAAGCTAATATACTTATTGTTAAAAATTCAACAAATATCTCTAGCCTACCGTTCTCTGTGTGTGCTGAAAACATTATCTGCCGGTACTTCTACACAGCCCTGACTCCGTAAAAAGGAACACAAACATAGTGGCGAACACCTTTCTCAGCAACAAAGCCGTAGATCTATGCTTTGCTTCACAATGTGTTTCAATGTGTGGGGTAGTGCTGTAGAGGAATATTGTTTTGATTTGATCTAGAAGTTAACAAGCATTCTCGAGAATAACTAACCTAAGCCTTTAATGATACCACTGTGCATAACAAGTGTTATCTGTAGAGATGAATAAGAATCTTTCCAGGCAGATTTGCGCAGCTGCAAAGTAACACTGGTGGGACTGAAAATGGAGAAAAGAAGCATTGCTAACCGAATATTGCAGTTGTACACAGCAAAATCAAGACCGGCGAGTCATAGCATTGTGTGAAAGGGTGCAGCCTTGGTTGGACGAATATGATTAGACCCATCGCGGGCTCCCTGGAACCTTGCCAGGGACACTGGGTCAGTGAGGTCAGAGCAAGCCAGCATGACAGGTGAAGACACACACACACACACACACACACACAAATATATGCACCCAGTACATGAGCACTCGCACACAAAATAAAAAATACATGATCAAAAAACGGCGATATGTATTTCCATGAGCACACGTGCAAACACCCCGTACCCACCTCCCTCTCTTGGTGTTCATCTCGTTCAACAGCACGATGATTATGATAAGCCTCGCTTGCGAAAGAGAAATGCTAATTCCGACGCACCCTCCCCCATAAACCTCTTGGCAAGGCAGTGTATTCCTTTCAGTAGAAGGTTTTGGAAGGACTGCCTTCATCCGCAGACATCACTGATTTTTTCTCTCCACCGTTTGCCAGATTAATTTTTTTTCCCCCACACCCTCTTTTCCATCTGTTTATAGTGTAGAGCCGCCATGCCTGTGGAATCATCAATGCCATTGGCGCCCCTGGGTTTGCCTGCGTCATACCTACTGAGTCTACCTCAAACACCTGCTGCCTTTCATGCTAACATGAAGCAAAACAAGCACCGCCGCGCTTTTTCAAAAACCGGGTCCCTGATAGCACGTCTGTTGACAATCATCCGCCCCCACGCGCTAGCTTTGCCATAGGACAGGTGTCTTATCATAGCTGCTGGTGAGCACCAGTGCCACACAGGAGTGTTAATTACACACACCAGCGGTAGCGGCGGGGGTGCCGAGACTGACGTATGGAACTCCCATGGCGCAGTGGCGCACACCATGTAAACCTGCTGTGACTCTGACAGGGTAGCGGGCGACTGTCATCCAGTACAAGGAGCTGGAGATCGACCAAATCGACCCACCTGTAGTAACAAAACCTGCTGAAGATAGAGAGGTGTAGTCAACAGAACAATGTGCACACGTCAAAGAGGGGAACGGGGTGATTCTGCGGAAATTATGTTTGGGGGGCGGATGAGGACTCCTTCATAAAGTTTGTAACAGCAAATCATTGAAGGGGAAGTTTCATACGACATCTATTCACCCGGCCCTCACAAAGGAAGCCGGATACGCTGGGGAGCAATCAGGGAAAGCTATTTGTCTTCCGCTAATGAAGCCGGAACGGGAGCTGGGAAATATTTGGAGGTCACCTGAAGTACCTGAAGGGAATTTCCCACAATGCTGCTCACACAAAGAGCGAAAGAAAGCAGTGTTTTTCACTGACAATCGCGTGGACAAAAAGTTCACCAAGTTTCAAGTAGAATTTGTCAGGAAATAAATTGCATTTGGGCAGAATTCTACACACACACACAATCCGTGTTATTTATCTACGCGACCCTCATATTCCCAAACCAAGCCGAACCAAAAATCACCTGTCAGAACTTCATTGCGACGTGCACTAACTCAGAACTAATAATACTTCGATCCCTACCTGACATCTGCCAGTGCATATCCAGTGACGGCTGGGAAATCCTTTATTATATGCCGGATCCTAGTGGCGGGAGCCAGGGGGACGAGAGAGGTCACGTCAACAGGTTGAGATGGAGGGAGGGAGAGAGGGAGAGAGAGATGGGGGCAGAGGGGGGGAGAGAGAGCTAGAGAGAGAGTGAGAGCAGTGGGACACGGGGATGACATTCTTATCTGCTTCTCTCCGGTGAGATGATGTTTACCCTTCAATAAACAATTATCCTTGCAGCCTGTCATGCTGACGCACCCCCTCAACCACACTGACGGAGCTCGGAATCAGATGGTCGGCCTATATGTACTATATAAACATAACAGAAAAAGTAAGGATATTTGTCTTTGGTAGATATTTTCTTTGCTGTAACAATACTTCTTAGCATTACATCTTATACCATTGGAAAGACATATTATTTCCCTTTTAAATTGTGCCACATTTGTAAGGAACGTGCATTTGTGGAATGAGCAGCAGAGTGTTCTTTGGTGGATTGGATGATTGAGGTTTGAAGAAACCAGACATATTGGCAATATAACAATGTATTCATTTAATAAACAGGAGCGTCAGTAGCGTGTGGACCTAACCTTCTTATCCTGGTCACCAGCCTGGTCACATCCCACTGCTGTGGCATGGCATCTCATTCTTCAACCAGCATTTGTCACAGGTCAGCCAACGTGGTTGTGTGTTCACAAAAGTCCTTACGTTTTGTGCGTAGTTTATATATATGCACATTATATATTATAGCTTTATCAAATTCTGCCAAATGCCATAAATATAATATATATATATAATAA
>JAODUE010000020.1:2290894-2301453 GCA_027564755.1 Amblyopsis hoosieri
ATATATACTGTATATATAAACATACATCCAGGTGTATACATCCAGGTATACATAGTGTTTATACTGTATGGGTCTCGCACCATTTGCTTCAGCAATATTTCTGTTACATGCATTGCTGATAGGGATCTGCTGGTCTATTTATTGCTGGGAGACTGTTGGGGAGATACAGCAGCGTGCTCCATGACTGCCTAATCACAGAAAGTCGTGTTTCATATCGCTCCACGTTGTGATGGGATCTGAAGCACGGCTGCCTCTTCCTGTGTTGCCGTTGTTGTTGTCATTGTTGTTGTTTTTTGTTTAGGGTTTTTTGATTTTTTTTATTGTGCTAAATGCGTATTCCTCCTTAACGCAACACTCACACACTCTCACACACACACACACACACACACACACACACACACACACACACACACACACACGCCCACCGCCACCTCACCGCCCACCATCCTCCATTCACCATGCCTCCAAACAGATTAGGAGAAAAAAAGATGGCCCTATGACAAGTGCACTAATCCAGTGAGAGAGTTGATCTGCGGATCATAATCCCTTTGCACCACAGCCAAACGTGTGAGATGTATTGCCGTATGTGGGCTCATGTTCAATATACAACATAACATTAGAATTCATGGAACCAATGGAAAAGGACTGAATAGCGTTTATGTGTATTCGTTTGTAAAACTGCCTCCCATTAAAATATGGGGAAAATAGCTTGGCAGCTGTTTTGCCATGATCCTGTCTAAAATATGTAATGAATTTCCAAATTCCTCTTACCCATAAAATTGAATCTATCTAAGCTCCACTGCCGTCCTTAGTCACTGCCCTGAACATCTCCTCCTTCGAATTTTATCATTTTCCACCATATGTGTCCTTCTGCCCCGCCTTAAATTTGGATAGTTCGGATATTTTCATGGATTGACAATCTGTCAAGGAAAAAATATGTGACCTAAATTGCTAGTTTACTTCTGAATACTAAAATAAAAGACAAGCAATAAACAAGAACTATTACACTGGCAATCGCACATTGCATTGCAAACTAGGCCTGGCCAGAGTGAAAGCAGATTCTCCATTGAAATTGTAGTCTTTCCATTGTTTTACTTACATGGCTTAGCATAATTTACCAGTGTCAAGTCTACTCAGTGTTTATTTTCTAAACCAGCACCCAACTGTGAAATAATATGTGTTTGTAATAAATTACAAAGTAAATAGCTGCAGGTACACTGCTGAGCGCCATAAACAAATGACACTGGCCAAATGACGGTCAGATAAATGTATTTCACTATCATCAGTGAATGGAGAAAGAACAAAAACATTGACTGCAAAATAGCATTTTCTTTTTCTTACATAACCTAATGGTTTTCTGATAAATATGTTAAAATATGCCATTTGTTTGAATAATAACTATGTGCTTTCTGCTTTCAGAAATCACACCATTTCACCTTTGCATAGCTTACGTTAACATTCCATGGGCCAAACAGCAAGAAGCCTAAGAATGTCTGAAGTAGTATACTGGACTGGATTAGCTGTTTACAAAAGAAACAAGAATAAATGGGCCAATAAGTGAAGGCAACAATAGTCTGTCGGTGTGCTTTAAACTGTTAAGATACAATATTTATGCAGGCTTAAGCAGAATGGGTTATATTCCCACAGAACTCGTGATTACTTAAGACCTCTGGCTGCAATAAGGAATTATGGGCTGTTTATCTCTTACCTCTTTCTTATGTTAGTATTGATGACATGATTGCAAAGTGATTACCATTAATAGCAAAGGAAGGAACTATCTTTAATGACAGTCCAACATTCAGTATTGAAAAGTTAAATGCCGCATTGAATCCAAATAATGGACAGAGGCAGCCTTCTTTCACATAGAGCTTTAGTGGGTTTGCTGAGCGGTTTTAGAGCTAACAAAACAACACCCGATGTCAACAACCTCCATCTCTCTTCCTCATCACCCACCCTTAGCACAAGATCCCCATCCGCTCCCTCATCTTTCATTTGTGTCCATGGAAATCAGCTGAAGCACTTGGGAGAGAATTTTAATGACATCTTTCACCAGAGCACCAAATGCTAATGGTAAAGACGAGTCCCGTGAAAGCAAGCAAATAAATCTAATTAGTGGGGAGATATGCTCGTGTGCCTGTAGGTTGAGGATTAGCCAGATGCTCTTACGCAATCCATACTTGTCAGAAATTACAATCTGACTTGTGCTGCTCTGGATATTGAGGTGTGCATTAGCACTGGGGGATGATTGCCACCGCAGAGAATGGCAAGCTGTTTCTCTTCTTAGTCTTTCCATTTAGTCATTTGCACATTCAAATACCCTACTTGATAAATCACTTTAGTTGAGAAAACAAGAGATGCTCTGCAAAATAACTTTTTGATCAGGAACTTCATTCCAGCTCTTTTCTACACGCAATCTTTTTTACATGCACTCTATAGAAGTGCACTTGTTCGCTATGCTTGTGAAATTGACCCGATATAATGTATGCAACAAGGTAGATTTAAATCAACTTGTATTAACACAACTGAATAGAAATACCCAGGAGGTGGTTCAGCATATACTGAATACACACAGATATTATAGTCGACAATGTGATTTGCATTTGAAATACTTCTGGGTTCATGTAAAAGCAGTGTGAAGTTTAATGTTCTTGCACAACTACAATACAAGTTAAAGTCACATATGTTGGTACTGCTACTTCAATTTAGCAGTTGCCGTGTAAAATTCCCAAACTGTGCATATCAGTTTAATCTAATATAAAAAAAAAATGCATTCTTTAATTAATTTTAAAGTCGTAAATACTCACTTACTGTAATTCGTCAATGGCATATCTTAAATTATAGCCATGGCAGGGTCTTCTGCTCATGTTAAAACTTTGGAAGCTGAAATGATCCACTAGAGAGGCATAGACAAATAGTCAGACAGCTTCATCGCCCTCGTTTTTCTTTACTTTTTATTTCTTTCTCTCTTTCCAATCTGTTTCTTTGACCCCTTTTCAAATTTCACTGTCTCCTGTGACTTTTAACATTCACATTCTCCCACAATTGTACAACAGCATTCTGAAACTCCTGTGAATCTGGGTTGTGTATTGCATACTGTAGGGCGACTGTAAACAATACAGAAGCGGAGGCTTTCTGATAAACACAGCCTCCTTTGTCGACCCACATACTGTAGCACAGCAAGTCTTATTCGTAATGTGGCAGTTCAAGCTGTCTTTTAGCTGTCATGTTCAAATCAATAATTCACATGCAGTGTGGATGCCGAGTGTATGTTTATGCATTTGAGGGAGAAGCGGTTGAGATTTATAAGATTTATAGACCACGTCCGGGCATTATCTACTCATGCAATTTACAATTAACATGTGGACCTGTCAGTATAAGTTTGTTACATGTGTTGTTAGAGTTTTCCTCTTTAGCAAATATTGTTCAGATTTTGTTGTATTTGTGTTCATATGTAATGTGTGTGTGTGTGTGTGTGTGTGGGTGGGTGCGAAGAAGGACATTAATATTCTCACGGCAAACACAGGTTACCATTGGCACTATTATCTTTGGACAAAAACAAAATGAGCTGCACAAGCCGTTTCCAAAATGGGTTCGGCGCGGTGCAACGGATAATCATATAATTTGCAGATTTAATTGGAAATATAAATCCCAATGCACACGCCATTACAGGCGCCTTTAATACACATCTCGCCGATTGATGCATGATGACACCTTGCAAATGTGGAGGGTCACCCGTGTCACTTTTAAATATCACGTCCCTCCGAGGAACCTGATTGGAGCTCTGACAACACATTTAAATACCCGGCCTAGCAAGCACACTGCGAAATTACCCTCTCTGACCGTCTCGTGGCTTGTCCCTGTAGATTGTATGTGGTATGCTTCGTGTCCGCGGCCATTTCCCCCCCCCACTTCCTTGACAGAGCAAGGTACGGCGCAGGGGGCATTGTTTTTATTGTTGTATGCGTTTGCATTTAAAACACCGCCAACACAACTGGCCTGCCAGTGTTTCACCCGTTTATATGGGTTGTGTGTGGATGGACCATTAAAGCATAATGGCATTTCATCTACCAGTGGGGGATGTTGATGGGGCAGGTCTACCTAGAAAGGGCCGCAGGCAGCCTGTACATCTCCATACTGTATTGCAAGAAAGTGTAATGCTTTATCAATAAACCACTGGACCGTTTGCTGTTTTCATAATGGAGTCGTGAAAGCACACCGGCTCCTAATTACTGAGGCAAACAGAGCTTGGCCGTCAACTCCTGGAAAGAAAGTGAGAGAGGAAGAGGAAGGACAGGACAAGAGAAGAGGAGAGCTTGAAAAGAACACCATTTGCCAGTTCATCCTTAACCCAAAGCTAATTATGTCTGCTGGAGCACGGGGGAGGTCTCGCTATGCCCAGCGGACCCACCTCGGAGCCGATACGGAGATCCTATCACTACCTAATGTCTGCATGTCTGATAAGTCCACTTCACATTTTGCCCTCTAAAGTTCCTTGTGACACAGAGGAAAGTTACTTACTCTGGAATGTGGTGTTAATAGCAAGGCCTGAAGAACAATCTTGTCTGAGTTTTTCAGAAACACCATAATAGGGCAATGTGGCAACGTTATGGCAACAGGAACAGCATCAATCACAATCTTTAACAGGTATCAAGACGATGTCAATATGTGTAGTATAAATATTGCTTGCACCGCCTGAGCGATGGCCAAGTTTTGTTTAGTTTCTTTAAGGAGTGTCGAGGAGGGGATTGACCTGACAATAGAATACGTTGGGGCTTCACCGCAGGGAGAGCGGCCAGTTCTAATGACTATTGACAAGAGCCTGAGCCACTTTGACTTTGAACCTAATTCACTCCTGCGATGAGGGAATCACTGCCTTAAGACTGCCCACGACAAATGAAGTGAGCAAAACAAAGCTTTGGCGAAACATAAAAACTCATAGGATGCACTGAATATAAAGGCACCCTTATGTTTAACAGTCACAATAAATCCATATTTACTGTATGGTCACAGACTATGTCGCACAATATCCCCCATATTATTCATGTATTTGTAATTGCTTGGTTAGAGGTCATTCAATGAATATGATTTTAACCTTTTATACGGCACAGTTGTGACATATTTGATAGCTTTTTCGAACATCATAGAGTTGGATACAAGTGTGCTATTGGTCGTAATTACTTTAATAACACTCATAAACTCATAAAACGCCTAGTGCTTACATGGATATGTGTGCTAAGAGCATATTGATCCAACAGCACTAATGACACCACTTTGTAGTTTAACAACAATAAAAACTCTACTACACTTAAGTTGTTACACCGGGGCAACTAAACCATCACCCCCGGTGTAAGTCTTTTTGCTCATTTGCAATATCATTTCAAGCTAATTATAGTGTACATGCCATTCATGATTTAACTAATTTATTCATACACTCAATGCTATTTTAGGTCTGTGTTTAATATTGCTTGATTAGTATTATTATAATGCAGTCAATGCTATTATGCTGCTGCTAATGGCATGTTGATTCAATATTAATTAAATTGTTGCAGCAGTCGTGGATTTTTATATTTATATTAATGAAACGGGCGGAGTCACCACTGATTATTCTTGTACCTAAACTATACCGGGAGAAAATCCAGACCATATCAAATCTGATCTGCTCTATTATTTTCCAATGTAGCCAGCTAGACTGGCTGCATTGGACGAGACATCCAGACCATCTCAATCTGATCTGCTCTGTACCTTTCCAATGCAGCCAGCTAGACTGTGGCATCTTGACAACAGAGTTACAACAGAGGTATTCATTCAGGCATGTCTTCTCATTTTGCCAGACTATCCATCTGTACCTCAGTGTTTCAAATCTGCTCAACCAACTAAACGCTTTGAACATACATCAACTGAACATTAAAAAATGAAATCAGTGCAAAAATCAAGACTGCTATAGGAAGCATCTGTTGTCTGGCACTGCTCAGACAAAACACACACAACACAAATACAAACGCAACAAAACACAAACACAAACATTACATTTATGAATCGACACCTAGAATGACATACCTGACATAAGTGATCATGCGTACTGTATACTGGACTCTGGTGTTGTCATAAGACACACAACAAGTAAAGACGTAAATGTTCCATAGTTTTGTTCTCTGGCGTCAGAATCTTTACCAAAAGGATGTGGCATTCTTGGATTTAGCGCCTTTCGATTGCAAACCCATGATTATTTGAACTGTGCAGGGATTGTCAGTTTGGAGCTACCTCCCTTGTAACAGGAGGCCTGATCGGCAAACAAACCTCTAAAGTTACAAACCCAACAATAGTGTTGTGATTTTACTAAATGCTGACTAAATGCATGCTGAATATTCTAACAATTCTGCACAAATGTCAGGATATGGATCAATTAAAAGACGGGCGATTAGCCAGTTTGTAATGACGCATTTTACTTTATCTACACTGATTGGTTGAACACTCACCAATGATTTGTGCCAAGCAGTGACATGGATAAATAATCTGGCAGCAGGACAGGCCCAGAGAAGCCATGAATCACTCGCCATAAATCGCAATTCCAGGGATTCAAACCCCAGCAATCATATCAATATTATACAGTATGATACTCTGTAAATATGTATAGTGAATACAGATGCTCTAACGATTCACCCCTACCCCCATCCCAGATCAGATGTTGTTGTTTTTTATTTAGGGCAGCCAGCAACCGGATAGAGGAGGATAACAAAAGACGGATGCAAAGGAGAGACACTAATAATTACATAGGGAGAGAGAGAGAGAGGGAGAGAGAGAGAGATCCGTCTCTGGGGGACCACTTCCCCGGCGAACGAGATCACAGTCGGTCTCATAGTAAAGCGACGTGAGGGTTTACGACAGGCGTAATTAACATCGCCTCAGACCCAGCGCAAAGTTTCGCTTCAACTTTGTATGAGCAACAAACCCTCTGAAGTTCTTCCTTTTGGGCCAAACACTCAGACACGGGCATGTTTAGTATGTTTCAGTCTGTTAACCCCCCTTTTATCCTAATGATCATAACCCGTAGCTAATGGAGCTCCAAAAGCCAGTCAAAATGATTCAAAATGTGGTCTGAAAATATTCAATTATAATGATGAGAGCGGCGTCAGCCATGGCTTCATGGTGACTTTCCAAGGCCTAATTATGTTGCGGTCATCAAGATCATTATTTTTAACAAGCTTCTCTGCAAATGCAAAACATGACATAATGAGAGCCCTAAACACAAATAGTACATGGATAGATGGACAGTCTATTTATAGACTTGCAAACACACGATATGCAGTAATCACAGTGTCCAGCTACAGTATAGCACTGGTAAGACAAAAATTGCAAACTGCATGCATGTATTAAACACAAAATGTCTTTATATAGGATTACTCAATCATAATCCTATCTATTAATTAATTTTAAAATAGTCTTTATCTAAACTTTTCATCATGAGAGCTACAGAAAATAAAAGTAAATTAATTGTTTTGGCAACATAGTTTAATTTGAAGAGGGCACACTATCGTATGTTCCACATTTCTGTGAAAACAATGTGAAAATGTGAGCACTGGAAATAATTTGATAAAACCTTGATAACAACAGGTTGGAACAACGAAATCCAAACAGGCATGTTTGTGACAGAAGTCCTGAAAAGAAGATTGTGGTCCATCATTATTATGGTTTTTGTGGTATTGTTGGATGACTTCTTTCAATATGAACTTTTTTCTAACTCCATTAGATTTGAAAAATGTAAAACTTGACAGTGTTATTAGTTTTAAGTGTATATCCCAAGGTGTGTGTGTGTGTGTGTGTGTGTGTGTGTGTGTGTGTTTGTGTGGTCCACACTGGACAACACATTGGCAGGGTGATGGAGTATGGCAGTTCCGCATTTTTAATTGCCATGTTTTCTGTTGCCTAGGTGCCCAGAAGGAAAAGGAATAGGGCAGACACAAATATTCTCTAATGAGTATTAATCTAATCACTGTCTGACACAAACAAGGCCTGTAGTGATGATGTCAGACCCCTACTGACATCACCACATAGTACTGACATTTGGAACGGGGCATATTTGCATTTGCTAAGTCTTGACAAATTGAAGGACATTCTTGCGCATTATCTCTCCAGTCTCTTAGCGAGACACTCTTTTCCTCTTTAATGGTCTAATTAGCTGTTTGTTTTTTAATTATGTATTTGCGTTTCCTTGGGAAATAGGAACTGGGTCTGAAGCTGTCTTCGGTTGTACGTCAGGTGTGCTATTTCTGGAAGCTTGCTAGTTAAGTAAAGTGCATTTTATTTTAGAGTAAGAACCTGTCGGAAGATTACGCTTTGAAGTTGAACGCGTGCTCCAGACGACACTGAAAATAGGAAGACCTTTGTGATGTAGATGTGACCAACAGACACACTGGTAACACCAGAGGGAAATATAGCTTCTTGTGTGTTCACCTTTAACAAAGAAAACAGTGGAAAGCGTGCCCTTGTCTGTCTTGTTTACCTGCGTAGATTGAGAGGGTTACCTCCAAGGGCACGGGGACATGAATAATGTTCAGCACCGCCACCTGTTTCCTCTGAATGCCGGGACTTTAATTACCTCAATTAGCATTTGGGAGATTTGTTTGTAAGGATCTGTATCTACAGTGATGGAGCATACGCTTAGAGGGGGATGCTAACGCCCTGGAAAATGCAGACAAATTGCATTCCCTCATAACCTTCTGCAGTATAGTTTTGACTCTAAGCACACTTGGAATGAGTTCTGCGTTACGCGCTGAGATGGAGAGACGGTGATAACGTGTTGACACATGATCAAACATCAAACTGTTAATGCTAACACACACAAATGCTCGCAGACACACACAGACACACACTCAAATCAAAGACCTCCTAAGATCTCCGATCTGAATGAATGAAACAGCTCTATTTGTAGATGAGCAACAAAGGACAGAAATGGGAACAAATGGAATTCGCAGAATGCTGTCCATGACATTAGAAGTCTGCAGAGGTAACAGTTCAGGCTTTGCATTCTTTTGTTGAGCCCGCCCCTCAAAGTACACTTCACCATGAATTATATTTCCTGCTTTAGCCAGTGATCTATATCGTCTGATTTGTCCCCTTTCATTTCCATAATGGCTTCCTGAGCTCCCTTATGGAAACATATGGAGACCCTTTCTCACTGTATAGGATTTGTCCTGCACTAATGGAGCTGAGATTGGATTCTGGCGCTTATGTGTGCCTAGATGATTCCTCCTTTTTAGTGCCGTTCTCCTTTGCCTCATGCATAATACATTGGGTTAAAGCAGTGGTGCTTTGCAGGAGCACTCATTTATTAACGCTGAAGTCTCACGGGGATCAGAAAGCTTGCCGTCAAAGTCCGCCCTCCTGCTGTTTTCATTGTTGCTGAAACTTGAGCCTGTTGAGTCCTTCTGCCAACAGGTGGAGCTGCAGTTTTCTTACAGTAAGGTAGAAATATGCTATGGCCACCTATAGCAGCGTTTTTTTAGACTGTGGGTCGGGACCCACAGGGGGGGTCACCGAGTGGAAGTGAGTGAGTCGCGGACATTGAATGAATAAAGAAGATCAATGAAAGGCTTCCGCGCTTTACTATCGTGTTGTTCCACTTATTGGTCGTGAGTAACATTGAGGCAAAATAACTTGTTCCTGATTGGATGAAATCCTATTTAGCAGCGTGCACACCATATGGTTTGGTTTTTGAAAATTACGTCACCAGTACTTGGTGTTTGGTGGGTCTCTAAATAGATTAGTCCTCTCTAGTTGGGTCATGGCACAACAAAGTTTGGAAACCCCTGACCTATAGAAATGTTTGGGTTGAAGTAAATCTTGAAGTCCTTTTTATGGAATCACATTATTCGTTTTCTAGTTTTGATTCCACCTTGTGGACAACATCCACCACCACACAAGTACATTCGAGCTAACATGTTTGTATGTATGCATGTATGTACATACTGTGAGGATCCTGCGCTGCTGATGTGTTAGTGGTTGCTAGGAGGCGTGTCTACACATGCTGACATAGGCATTCCAAGGCGGAGACTCGTGCCACTGCTCACTACCACCAAACACACCTGACTCCAATCACTAATCACCCGCTGTATATAGAACCCAGCCCAACAGTCACTGTCAGATCGTTCCAGTAGCTACATGCTAACTCTCCTGACCTTGCCTGTCTGTCTGTCTGTCTGTCTGTCTGTCTGTCTGTCTGTCTGTCTATCTGTCTGTCTGTCTCTGTTTGTCTGTCTGTCTATCTATCTATCTGCCTGTATATCTATCTATCTATCTATGTATCTATGTATCTGTCTGCCTACCTGACTGCCTTACTACAAACAGGCCTGGCTACCTACCAACCGGTTTTTCCTGTCTGCCTACCCGTTCATGAGTTTGCCTACCGGCCTACCTGCTATTTTTCCTGTTGTGAGTCTTATTACAGTTTTTTCAATCGCTAACAAGCGCTTACCCATACTTCAGACTCTTAACACAGACTCACACCTACAAAACACAATTGGCCAAATTGATAATTTTCTTCTCAAAAACACATTTTGTTA
>JAODUE010000020.1:2312579-2329938 GCA_027564755.1 Amblyopsis hoosieri
ATATACAGTATATATATATACATTCATATTAACAAAGGTATCCAATAGTGATAACTGTTGCTTTAAAGTTAGACATACATTATATAAAACAAAAAAGAGTCTAAAACATTAAAATAACAGCAATGCACATGAGTGAAATCACTGTAAGATCTAAAACACAAGTTATATTTTATATATTGTGTTTTTCATTTGCATGAATGGCTGTCATATGAAATGTTCACACTAAAGCAGTACGCCTAATTTTGTAATTTATGTTAGAACCTTTCTGTGGCATTTATTGAATAAAACATAACTATACTTTTAATGGTTGCTATATATATAGTATTCCTTTACAGCTTTGCAACAAACACATTTTCCAGCAATTGCATTAAATTATAACATAGAACATAACAACAGTGAAAGCAAATACATGAATATTGATGACTTTTATATGGTA
This sequence comes from Amblyopsis hoosieri, assembly GCA_027564755.1. NCBI lineage: Eukaryota > Metazoa > Chordata > Actinopteri > Percopsiformes > Amblyopsidae > Amblyopsis > Amblyopsis hoosieri. The sequence continues at coordinate 2,313,016 of JAODUE010000020.1, forward strand.
GAACATTTTGTACTTCAGATTCAGAGGTCAAGCGAAACCCGAAAGTGCTGTGCTCTTTGGGTCAGTTCTTTTGCATAGTCCTGAGCCTCACTCAGAGCTTGTTTATCTGGGAAGTGCAGTGCAGCCTTCTTGGTGGCTACAGCCAGCTGCTTCAGCATAGCACACAGGTGGTTACTCTTGCATAGCAGGCTCTGCGTAGCCTCGGTCTGTCTCTGAGCTTCCCTATATAGAGTGTCCACCAGCCGCTGTCCAACCATGATAACCAGCTTACTCTGGGAGATGAACTTCTCTGGTGGCTGGCCATCCTGCAGGCTGCACACAAATGCTCCAATGGCCTTCTGAAGGGCACCGAAGTACAGCCGACAGTGCTCCGACAAGGATGACTTGTGAGACTCAGACGAATTCTGTTTCTGCACTCGCTGTTTCTGGACTCGCTGTAACCAAGTTAAGAGAACAGGTTAATAAATGACATGAGCGTATCCCGCTAACCCTGTCTGAAGTTCATACAAATGTATGAAGAACAGGATGGTGTGATAGGAAAGGTAATATATGTTTATCATGCGGCTGCTTAATTAATGTGAATAATTTGCTTGTTAAGATTTCCAACCTGAATCACATTTGAAGCTGGTGCAATCTTATCTTTTGTTTCCTTCTCTTTCTCTTGCTGTTTTTCAAAATCAGTCTTAGTCTGAAGAGGATGACAAAGAAAACACAACACATTACAGCGTTATCAGGGTGTTACATTTTGTATATTCATTGTGCTTCATATATATTTACTGTACACACACACACACACACACACACACACACACACACACACACACACAATTGGACAATATATTTCCTTTTGAACTCACCTGCAGCTGTACATAGTCATTGTCATCATCCAACAAAACGGCAGTTTGTTCACTTCCTACTGGACTTTTCTGTGCTTCTGGTTGACTGGTGTTGCTGTTCGGCTCGGACTCTGTCTGAGCCGACCTGAACAACAGCTTCCCATTAGCATTGAGGATGGAGACCAGGCGTTTCACATCCTCTGGAACAGTACGCGCTACCATGACAAAGCGCTCCAGCTGGTCAGGCGGCTGGGCGTGCCCCGGGTCCTGGCACAGCAAGGTTAGCGGCCAGTCGGCCATGTTCAGAGCGGCCGCTGTTTGTCGCAGGATGACGCCCGAATCTTCCACAATGGATAGCTGCTTGTAGAGACGGCTTTGCAGATTGGTGTCAGTCAAGCGGCTGGCATTGCCCTTCACATCCAGGGCAAAGCTGAGGAAGCACACCACAGAACCCGCTATGTCATCTGCTGCCTGCCTGATCTCCTGCAGGTGTTTCTCCAGATGTTGTCGGCTCCTCCAGCAGCTGCTGACAAACACCATGAGACGCGGCACAGCGTTGCACACCGCCTCTTTGAGTTCCAGTAGCCTTCTACAAGCTTCTTCCTGGCTCAGGGTCACTTCCCGCAGTGGCTCATGAGCAGACGAACCCAGGGAGTCAAAGGAGCTTGCGGAGGAGCTGGACTCTGTGCTGATTCTCTGGCTTTCCGCGGTGCAGACGTGGGCGTCACTGTGCTTGTTGTCCTCCAGGAGCAGAGAATCGGCATTGCCCAGCAGAGAGCAGACAGATAGCGGCGCGGTTGCCAGGGCTTTCCTTGAGCGCTGCACACATTCTCTGCTTTTGTGTTCATAAGCACCGCAGGTTACCCTACACTCCAGTGGAATATGGTCTCTGTGGAAGTCACCAAGGCCTTGGCTGTATACATGCTCCTGGGGTGGGACGGCATACACTTGTTCCTCTGAAATTCGCATGGTCATTGGCTTGTCATAGACAGGCTCTACGGGTGGCCCTTGGAGTGAGCTCGGGCTGTCATATATCTGGAGTGCGGAGGAACTTGGTTTGGGTATATCATAAAGGGATTGCATTGGACTGCAAGCTTTCACTTGCCAGGGGCAGGCTGGGAGGGCGTCATAGGGTGACCTGCAGGGGACCGTGGAGGGCTTTCTGTCACAGTCACCTGGCACGTGACCGGGCTTCTCAGGCGACAGCGGTACATCGTAGATCCACTCCGTCTTGCGGGGATTAGGTAGGGTATGGCTACACGCCATTCTCTGCTGAGCTTCTGTGGCTGCAGGAATGGGGATGTCGTAGTTTGACTCTTGAGACAGTGATGATGGGACTGTGTTCATCTACCCAGTGAAGCAAAATTACCCACAGGTTACACTCAGAATTTTTTATATAATAAGTAATAACTATTGGATGTTTGTAATTAGGAGAATTGGTTACTGAGTTATCTGATTAAATAACCAACTACCCCGCTCTCCAATATACCTGAAACTTACATATATATCATTTGGGATGCTGCACACCAAGTTCTCCACAGGGTCAAAACTCCTCTCCAGTGCCGAAATAGGCATGAGTGAGGAATTTCCATTCAGCTTCCTTTGAGTAGTTGATGACTGACATTAAATTAAACAAGAGTTAAGACACTTAACTACTGACTAATACTGTATGGAACCTGAACTGACAATACACAGTACTGAAGTTGTGTGTTTTTTAAATACTCACAGAGTAATGCGAGGATTGTCTTGTTTGGTTTGGGACATCGTAAACGTCCTCCTTTGAACCAGAGAGCACACTGAAAGCGGAAGGCTTTCAACAACAACAGAGACAGTCGATTATATTGGTGCTGATTGGCAACACTTTCACTGCTTTGATCATAAATACATCATATATCAACCTTTATTAGGACAAAATGTTCTCCCAAGGTCTCAGAGAGTCCTAGAGAAGCCCATTATGCATATATGCTGCCAATTATCCCAGTTCTATAATGGAAACCATGCTGCTCATTGAATACTGCAAAGAGGAACAGGGCTCCCCTGGAGCAGGAGAGGAAATTGTGAACATGTGCGTAAACCTGTCCCCGCCCTCTGCCACACAGGCACCCGCACAGACACCTCTTACATTCTGGGGTCCTTTGGCGGCATGCGCTGCTGTTTGTAATAAAAGGTGTCTGAAGTCTGTATCTGCTTGTTTTTTTACAGGCTAATAAATGCCTGTAGCTGCAGGCCCCTGGTCCCCATCTGTAAGCTCTTTGCCAGCAGGGATGTTTGAACGTTGGCATTTCAGCGACAGTCTAACTCTGTAATCATGAGAGTTAAGACTTCTTAAGGAAGCGGCCTGGTTGTGACCCAGAATCAATAGACAGGCTAATGTGTACATTTAGTCATGTGTTCGTATTTACTTAATGGAAAACCACAGAATTAGTCTTGCTGAGGTTTTGCTACCGGTTGCCTGATATTGAGAAAGAAAATAAGGTATACCTTTATTCCCTCTGGGGTGTCTGTGCTGTACTTAAGTGCTGATGAGATGGGACTTTTTGAAGCTGACAGAGGAGTGGATGGGACATTGTAGAGCTTCATGAATTCGTAAGCAGGGCTGTTGGATAGTCTGGCTGTAACGGGGGTCTGGTAGATACTTTGAGTGCCCGTCCTGTGACAGTCTGACTTGAGCTGCTCAGTGCCGTGACTGAGGCTCTCCATGGTGGTTACAGTCTGTTGTAAGAGCTGCAGGCGGTTGGAAGGGGCCAGCCCTTGACGTCCATACAGAGAACACAGCCACCATCCACTAGTGCAGGACATGCTCTCATCCAGTACCATGACGATGTCCCCTTTTCTGAAAGCCAACTCGTCTGGACACTCTGCCGTGTTGTCATAGAGAGCCTTTGCTAATTTGTTCTGGGGAAAAATTTTTATTAATTAAAGCACTTTAAAAACGCAGAAGAATGTTAGGAGATGTCCTAATTGCATAACTTTAATGTCACAGTCAGAACCAGAGTATTTCATCAGTACACTAAAAACATGGTTGCTATCATTTTTGTAGAATGTCATTCACAGTATGATTACAATCTTAGCATCGTTTTGCTGTGTTGCTGTACTTTAAGCCTTATACTGTACATATCCTTTTGCAATATTGTATTGTCAAAGGTTTTACAACCTAGTATTGACTAATTCTTCAAAGAAAGGAAAATACGCAAATTCATACAATGTATGACGTTGGCTGACTATTTACACATTCTTAGTGTCATTCTAAGAATATAACAGTATGTTTGATTGACACACTTCTCACTCCATCTCATACATTTTAATTTTATTAGTCCTCTCATACATGCTGAACACCATATTGAATTAGAGTGTAAACTATTTTGTGATTTTACTAAACCTGCTTTCTCTTTTTGGAAAGAAATTACATGAAATCAGTTACAAGTGAACTTATTAAATTGCTTATGTATTTATATTGCACAAGCACATCCTGGATTGCAGACATGTAAACTTGAATGTGTGTCATTGTAAAACCAATGTGATAAAAGCTCATGCTGAGTTATCCATTAAGGTGCTTTTGCATACATACAGTAAGACTATACAGATAACTACACATAAACTAGTGTGCACATTGTATTTTCTTGCTATTGTATATTTGTTGTCATTTAATATATATATATATATATATATATAAAATATCATATATAATATATAATAATATAATATTTAAGTTGGGTATCTTGTGTGATCTCATTAAAATGTTGCAAAGAATAATCCCTCCTGAGAGCTCTCAACATTCTATCAAAACTGAAACTTTACGTGTGGTTTCATACTCAAAACAGAAAAATATTCCGACAAAAAATGCAATAATGCTAATAATATTATTAGCATTACATTTTTAGTCATTTGTAATTTTCGTCATAGTAAACATAAATAATGTTCCACATTCAACATAACACGTTCAACACATTCGGCACAAATGCCGCAAACAAAGCAGGATGGCATAAAATAGATAGAGATGCGTTCTCTCTGCTGGAATCTTGCTTTACAAAGGACCCATTCACCATGGGGCACACTCAGCAGCTGTTGGGGAGCGGGCCTTGTGGCCCTGTGGCTAACACAAGCCGTGCACGCTCACTGCAGCAGGCTACGGCCATAGCAACCATAAACTCTGATAATCCTGTGGGTCATAGTGCAAGACATGGCAGCTTGCTCAATGCATGGGGTCAGATGACAGATAGCAACCCCAAAGACAAGATTTATGCTGCTGATGCTTTCTCTGTGGCAAAGTCATCTGCTCCCGAAACACACATCCCAGACTGGCCAAAGAGATGAAATAACAAAATATGGGCAGGTTTGAAGGGTTTAGGCTATGAAGACCTATGTAAATCATGATCCAAATGGCCACAGCCATATTTCAACGTGATTTCACCAACTTCACATAAGATTAGGTTAGGCACAGATGTTGATATTGTGTGTGTTTATTAAAGCAGTTTGCCTTGGGGCTCTTATAAATGCTTGCATCCAACATGATACTCAAAATGAGTAATGTCAAAATTGAGGTAACTTTCAAGGAGCTGAAATTGATGCCTGGACTGGGTCCAGCACTTTCAACTGGTGTCAGTGGTTCTGTTTCTGTATATATCACCAAGTAGTACAGTAATGAAGAGGGCCCGATTCAGCTGTGGGTCTCTTGGATTCCTGCACACGCCTGCTTGTGCGGATCACACTCTGACAGCTGATTTCAACACTTTGGCTACACAGCTGCCTCTCTTTGCCTCCTCTGTCCTCTATCTTATTCTCAAGTGAACTTGATCTGATCAAACGCAAAGCTTACATCTAGTTTTAAACGATCTGTAGAGCAGAGAAGCAAGGCTGTGAGGTGATCGCAAATGTCATAATCTGATTAATATTACATTTAAAGACAGAAGGCATTTGACTTGGAGAAGTTGGTGTATTGGCAAGTTTCAAATGTATGTGAGCCTAGTGAATGATTTGAAGTGATTTGATTGACCCAAATTACTATGTGTGTCAAAAGTACAAATTAAGATACTTTATGTCGTCATACCCCAAAATGGCCATATAACAGGAAAACCACCATAACATAGGATTCAGTGTGGGAACCATTCAGCATAGGTTTAGTCCATGATGTACTCAGACACATGGCAAAACAAGCACACCAAAGGTGAGACAGATATGTATCCAGTTTTGAGAAAAAGAATGGGAATGCATTTGAAAATCCCAATTTTCTCAGCAAAATAGAGTGTGTGGGGGAAGTGGGTGGGGGTTTAGAAGGGGATAGATGAGTCAAAGCACATAACTGTGGCAAGTATTCTCTGTGAGATTGTACAGGAAGCTATCTTCTAAATATCTTTCCCACAGTAACTTAGCCACAATGTAGGTATGGGGTTAATGCGAGAGGGGGGGGAGAGAGAGAGAGAGAGAGAGAGAGAGAGAGAGAGAGAGAGAGAGAGAGAGAGAGAGAGATGGGTGAAAAGCATTTCAATAAATCCATTGCTAGAATCATAATCAATAATCATATATAAATATATAAATATTTTCCATGGATATTAAGCCCTCTTTATCAAGCCAATCTCCAACTCAGACAAATATCCAGCCCTGGTATTTTCTATATGAAAACTGCTGAGAATTGTGAAAAATATCATACGCAAACACAGTCTTTGTCAAACACAGAAATAGTCAAAGATTTCCCATAGCAGCACTGAACCATCAGTATTGTCTCATGGACAAAAACATTAAATATATAATTGTTATGTAAAGGATGGACTTTATACTTTTTTTTGGTTTTGTTGATTCATGTGATCTTCTGAATCACTCAAAACCATAAAATAACAAAATATACCATGCATTGGTAAGGGTTAAGTGATTGCTATGTGCAGTAATTGTATTGTGGTGGGATTATAATACCTGTATTGAAAGATGTGTGCCACCTTAAACTGAATTATGATAATAATGTACGAGCTCTGCATGCTGGAGAAGGACCAAACTATAATCCTGTTTGATTATATTACATCTATCTAATGTTTGGGTGTGGATGCACACATTTGGTGCACACATTTCTTATTTTACAGTAACCTACCCATGCAGAAATTGCAGTGTGCAATATCCTATTCCCTAATTTTAGAAATACACATACAAGAAAAGGGGCTGAGCAGCAGCAGATAGCAATGACGGCTGTATAAAAGAATCTATCTTCTGCTTGCCCTCTGTGTTATTCATCTGCACACACTTCCTTAGTGGTCATACTATGCAAACCTCTTCCTTTTCCGTAACCTTGTGTCGTGGTGTAAAACACAACACCACAATCACATTTAACACAGTGTCAGTGTTGCGGATACCCATTATCCGTATGGCGTTATATTATCCATTACTCATTTATTGCTCATGATTTTAATGAGATTCATAGCCCATTACCGCCTTTAGAAAAGTAACTATTTATTTATACATTTTAACAGTGACTGACATTTAGATATCTTGAAAAACCCTCCCAGTAATGGCATTGTTAACTAGTTATCTAACATAAAAAATAGATAAACACCATAACAATCGGTTTGCTATTTTACTTTGCACCACACATAAAACATTGCATGTCCTTTTGTTGAACAGATATTCTAATACATTATTAGAATATACATTATTAGAATATACGCATACTGTACATGTTCAAAAGCCCCTTGACGTTTCATGACATTGTCACCTGCAGGCAGTTTGTTTACCGGTAGAATGCAAGAGTATAACTCTGCACATCAAAGCATGAGGGATATAACCTTTTGCTAGTTCAGATACAGTACCGGTATATACTGTAGATTAGACAGACGGACAGACAGACAAACAGATAGATAGACAGATAGATAGATAGATATCACAGCATAGAAACAAATAAAACAATGAAGTGGTTAGGGTTGTCAACTGCTACCCGGAAGGTTGGGAGTTTGATCCACATCAAGCCTAGCCTTCCTGTAATTAATAAGATGCCTAACCCCTACTGTACCTACTCCTACTGTACATACTCTACCTGTAATTGTACTCACTGTACCATTAGTTGCTTTGGATCAAACGCATGTTAAATGTTCTAATTGTTATTGTAAAGGACAGAGTGGTTGATTGGATTGCAGGCCATTTCCAAGAAGGACTGCATCCTAGAGTATAAGGAAGACAATATGATTCCACTGCAATTGTAGTGTTGGCACTCATGACTGTCTATTGACTCCTGCTCAGAGATCCTAAAAAATCCCCACTGGTGGCAATACAAAGAAGAATCCGAAAATAGCACTTTATTAACAAAAATAACTTCCAGTAAAAAGCTGCCCTATAGAACGGAAATGGGAATGCACAAAGGCATCTTCTACCCATCAGCTGAAACAACACATGATTATTTGCCTGACGTTTAATTAGCTCATGCACAGTACAGCTAGGATGGTCTGAGATAGAATATGGAAAACAGTCCATGTTAGCTCCATAGTACTAATATGATATGGAGCCATGCCCCCTGAGTTATTTTAATCACATTTTGGGGAGGGAGATGATATTGATTACATCTGATCTGTGATTATTCATAAAAAACAGGGAGGTAATAGTGGAAGTAAAAAATTATACTTTTAAAAGATAGCCTTGTATGTCTTGTGACAAACCGTTACTGGTAGCCTACTCTATTATACAGAATACAATTACTGGTATTCTATTATACAGAATACAATTACTGGGAAGAAAGACAATGCCTAGCAAAGCTCTAGCAGCATCAAAATCTTTATTTTTGTATATTAAAAATGATGTATTTAATGTGGTTGAAAAGAATAAGCGCACACCCTTCCCCGACTAAAAATAATTGCAGTTAAGGTCTTGCCACATCTCTTTAGAATGAACTCAGCTGAGGGGAAGTGCATTTCAGGATGGACAGAGACCTTGTGATAACAGACGGCCATGGGAACCAATCCGGAGAGACGAAAGCTTCCCCTGCCATTAATCACCCTCTCAAGCAACATTAGAAAGACAAGCACACACAAACATCTGAGTTAAGAAATGAAATGAGCTACTGTAACTGACATAGCACTAAGGAGTGGACAGCATGCCTTGATGGGGATACGGTTGACACCAGAAAGGCGCTGTAAGACACACTGAACAGCTTATCATTGTGTGTACTGTAGGCTACGTACGTACGGTATAATCAAAGTAAGCTGGTATGATTTCACACATGGACGTTATACTTTAGACAAGTGTATTTTCAAATATATGAGCTTGCATTTTGCCTAAATCATCTGTTTGCTGAGCTGCTTGACTTCATAATCTTGCTTGTAAAGACTGTGTTAATGAGGCTCATAAAGTCTCACTCAGCAATGTGAAGAGCAGCCTTATCGGGTTACAACCAACAGTGTAGTTGTAGAGGGGTACAGGTCAGTGAGGGCAGCAGTATATAGAAATAGGTGTTGGTTGACACTGCAAATAACAGTGACATTCAAGCAGGTGGGCTACAGGAAAATTCCTTTGGATGAGACACATTCAACCCCAGAACAAAGACAAAATGACAAAATTCCCATTTTACATACTAAGGGGTTCTTAAGAAACATGGCATTAGTTAAAAAAAAACAGTTCAAATATGTCCTGAACAATAGAGCAGGTGTGGAACTCACCTCCATTTCTGAATCAGCTTCAGGTGTCTTCAGGATCAGCGCAGATATAAATTAAGTCCATTCAAAACTCCACTGTCTCACACACATATTGTCTGAGCTGTCACTGAGAAGCAGGCTACTTTACACGCTGGGCGGGGAAATGAAGCACAGTGTCAAAGCTGCTTTTTCTGCAGCCCCATTGGCTTAAGACTCCCCCCCCCCCCCCCGACACACACACTACCACCGAACTGTAGCTCTTTCTCCAGATTTTGCCTTCCTTATTCTCTGTTCTTCTCTGCAATATCCTAAAGCAGAAGTACATCACTTCATGTTGGTTTATGCTTTTATTCCTAAACATAAATTATTTCAAATTATTTTTAATATCACTTCCTTTTTCCAATGGTTTTGGTACTTTCCTTTGGTACATCTTTGGGAGAGATTAAGGGGGGCATTTGACAGCAGACAATCTTGTGCGTATGGCCATTATTGTATAGACAACATGGACAACAGTGACTGAAAAATGGCTAGGGGTTGGGAATGAGGTGGAGCGGGGTGCAACGTGAGATACCGGTTCAAGAACTGTCTGGATGATAGCCGTGGTGAGTGGTGCCACCTCATAGTAGACCATTTGAATGAGAAATCCTAAATATCACACTAAGCTAATAGAAATACAGCAAGATGAGACAGTTCATTGAAAAGGTACTTGTTTGAACAGTATACCCCCGCCCTTCTGAAAATGTATACTTTACTGTAGTCGGTGTTTTCCTAATGAACAAAAGCAGAAGCCAAGGTTTGCTGGTATATGCAACAATTTCTGATTATTTTCCATATATGCAATTACAACAAAAGAAATGTATGAATGTGGCATGCCCACATATTCACACAATTACCTTATACAGTACAAGGTATGCTAACAAGCTTTTTGGACTTCAAACTTCTGACATGGAGTTTCTAATGTGTAATGTTGCATGACATTTTGACTGTGAAGTAATAATTCAGAAAGTTGCCTATAAAGCACTATTGAAGCCGTTGTTGAATTGTGTCATACTGTATGTATGTGTGTGAAGTCAGACAGAGCTATAGACCTGATATAAACACAAGGCCTTAGATATTAAACTGTAAATGGTGGTACCGCCAATAAACACTGCTGATGGTAAAGTGCAAGCATTAATAGGCTTGATTATGGGAAAGTGTCTATAGTGCATTTGTGGTGAAGACCACAGATGTGCGTTCACTACTCACAAATGTTGGCAATTTCCTGTAGCAGTGGTCAAAACAAAAAAAACAAAAAAATAATATTAGCAAACTGTTGTTGAAATGTTAATCTCAATAAAATAAATGTATTCCTGGGGAGACAATAAGAAAAAGATACATGAGTATTTTAACAGTTTATTAAAAATCTGAACCACAACACTGACATTAGAACACAATATAAAAGTGAAAAAGATCACTGGACAGGTTGTTTAAAAAAAAAAAAAAAAGTTATCAGACAGGCAAAGAAAACAAACAAACCCGCTCTTCATTATTTATTGAGAAATAGCACCCTCCATCTGTGATGCTAAGGTGGTGCAGGTATCTGTTCCTTTAAACAAAACAAAAAAAATAAAAAGGCATTCACTTATGAATACCGCCTGGAACAAAAACAAACTGAATCACCAGAGACCACGGAAATAGACAAGCAGAGTGACAATGCGGAAGGACGCACAGTCTGATGCCTGGAAGAGGAACGTGCCGAGTCACAGTGTCGCGCCGTCAAGCTCTCAGTCTGTGGTGGTGCGACGGTACCAGAAGCGTGCCCTGAAGTCGTCGCTGCAGGTCATGAAGCCGGGGTTGGTGGGAGAGTGGACTATGCAGCGCACAATGTTGTTGTGGCCCAGAGAGAGCAGGTTCTTCCTTTCTGCTGAGCGGGAGTCCCAGCAGCACAGGCTGATGGTGCGCTCGTCGGGCAGGAGCACGTAGTCCTCCGTGTGGTTGAACACCCCCTGGGTGCGATGCATCTGGCGCCCGCTTAAGCCGGCCCCTGCAACGGCAGACAGGAGGAACATTATTAGGGGGTGTCACCATATCAGATTTTCACTACACGTCACGATTATCGTGACCAAAATATTTCACGACTATCGCAGAATCTACATAAGCAAAATAAATAAAAACAAAACATGCATCAGTCAAAACCATCTGAAACTTTTTGTCGGGCCGCGTGTTACGGGACACGCAAATATGAAAAAATGTCGCTGATTGACTGACCTTGTTAAAAAGTGCATGCGCTACATTCTAGACAGCAGGTGGCGGTAATGTACCAGGTGGACCGTAGGTGGCAGTAATGCACCAATACCGTTGGATGCCCACTTCTTTAGTGTTTCACAGAGGAAGCTAAACTATATAAATGGTAAATGGACTGCTTTTATATAGTTTGCCTCACATTCACCCATTCACACAGCGATGGTGACTGCTGCCATGCAAGGTGCAACCAACCACCGGGAGCAGTTGGGGGGTAGGGGGTTAGGCATCTTGCTCAAGGATGCTTACAGGTAGGTCAACACTGGGGTTCGAACCCACGACCATCCGGCTGGGAGCCCAACACCCAGAGCACTCGACCATCCTTTTTTCCCCCTCATCATATTATCATCAATACTGGTATATCGCAACACCCGTAGTACCTAGGTTGACCACTGTACCTTAACCCTGTGTTCACATGTACAACAAGAGGGAGACAAAGCAACCAGCTGCAATTCATTCTCAATGAGAGCTGGCAACAAGAGACAAGTGGCCGTTGCCTTTAAAAATTTTAGTCCAAACCCCAAAAGTGAGTAAGTTATTTTAAACAGATTTTAAGAACTGTTGTGTTATTGCTGTAAGGTATTTATATAGCAAACAAACAGCAATGCTTTTCCTGACCCAATAAGCGCCATGGCCATCCTCACCTGTGTATTTAACCAGCGTGCGTCCTGTGGAGAGCTCCCACAGTTTGACAACAGAGTCTTTGCCGCTGGACAAGATGTACTTGGAGTTCTTGGAGAAGATGGCGGAGCACACCTCCGCTCCGTCGTGGGCCTTGTCGAACGTGGACACGCAGCGGTTGGAGACGCCGTCCCACAGCTTGATGCTGCCGTCCTTGCTGCAGCTGACGTAGCTGTTGGCGATCGGGTTGTAGCTGACGCCGTTGATGGTGTCCGTGTGCTGGTCCAGCGGGTTGCACGACACAAAGCACTGGAAGGTGTTGGCGTCATACAGGCGCAGCGTCGGGTGCTGCGTTCCCACCAGGAGGAAGTTCCCTGACGGGTGGAACGAGATGGAGCGCAGCATCTCGGCTTCCTGCGGGGACAGACGGGGGACCTCGTTAGAACTGCAGCGTCGCCTCAGTCTCGCAGAGCCAGGTCCCTGCTGACGTAAAGTCTGGGACGCTGGCTAACTGCGTCAATACCCGCCTACATGACAGGAGAGGTATTTCCATTGGCATGCACGACGACAAACTATGTGACTCATGTGAATTAAATTCTTACCTACTGCAATAAGACTCTATAACTCGTCTGCCTCTTTTAGAGCCAGGCCTATATTACAGAACTGGACTAAATCTGTCTGTCACCTTTTGCACTATATTCCCCGTATTTTATTCTACTGCACTTTTGTTGTATTTTAATATACCAGTCAGTCAGTCAGTCAGTATCGACAGCATCACTTCCTGAGAGTCCCGTGTCGAGCTTACAGGGGTCAGCACAGAGTTGCCTATGTGACGTAGTGTTAATGGAAGGAAGAGGCTGAGACTAGTGTCAACATCAAGTCCTCTAGAAAATGTATGTCTGTTCGATGCTTTACACCCGCAGTCCTATTCAAGTCTACTCGTGGTGACCATCATGCTGACCTGTATATACTTGAAGGCTCTTTTTGCAGAGGGCTTGGAGTAGTCAAAGAGCTTCAGCGTGTAGTCGCGTGAGCCTGAGGCAAGAATCTGTTCTGAGGGATGGAAGGCGAGGCAGGTAACTTCATCTACATGGTCGTATAGCGTCCGAATGACAGGGTGGTTTTCCATGTTCTGCTGGGCCGTCTCGTTCATCATCACCTACAACATGAAATGGTGCGTGAGGCCGCTATGTGAATTTGAACAGGACAATATTATTTAAACAAGGTCACATTTCATACAATGCATGACAGGGACAACACATCTTCAACAATACCATCTCACCTCAGATAAGAACAAATGTTAAGAATTAATGGGAAATGGTGATTCCAAGATGGTAGACTCAAGGCAGTGTGTTACGTGTTCAAAGTGGAACAATGATTCATAAAATTCAAAATAAATGCATCAATGCAATCAAAATGATAAAATAAGTACACACTAAAAGTTATCTGGTAAGAATGATACAGCATCAATTAAAACAAACAACATGGATCTGCCAATGTACTATTCCTGTCTAGATGCAGGATAGCCGAATGTAGTGGTTAGGGTCGTTGATTTCCACCCAACAAGCCTGGCCTACCTGCAAGGATCTTTTGAGCAATACGTTTAATCCCATATATAATTATCATCACAGTTAGCCTAATTTCGATGCATTGTCCATGAAACAGTTGAATAAATCTGACCTCAATGGGCATGGCACTCTTGGCTAGCATACGCTCGGTGTCCAGGATCTTAATGGATGCATCAGCAGAGCCTGTGGCAATCAACTGGCCATCCCGACTGTAGGTGGCAACCCGACATGGACCCTTATGGGACGTAACGTAGCAGGTCTCGTACTCTGATGCCTCTGGAGACATGGACTGAACGTCAGCATCAAACTCCAAATCGATTCCCACTCCTGGAGCCACTGTATCTGACCGGCCAATCGCATACTGAACGGCACTGTCATCATTCTCCATTCCTGTATGTGTACAAAGGACACACATAAATATCTAAGCAAGTAGGTACACATGAAGCAAATAGCCTTATAATATAAAGGACAGAATATAAAGGACACACATAAATATCTAAGCAAGTAGGTACACATGAAGCAAGTAGCCTTATAATACAAATCCCTTACCAACTTTAGCGAGCTGCATCAGCTGTTCAGAAGGCGACACAACAGTTTGTGGCTTGACCTCACTGATAAGACTGTTGGCAATGTTCGTATATCCATCATACAGCAGCTGACTAATTATTAGTTTGTACAGGTGCTGTCGGTCCTTCAAAGTTGGCTTGTGCCGATACATGCTTGGAATGGAGACACTTGACTGAAACAAAAAACATGCAATGTTACAACGTGCAATTCTAACAACGAAAGACTCGGATTAATTAACACGTATTTGATTTAGCCAAACATATCCAATGTTTGCTATGCAACAAAAATCAGAAGACTACGAATGAATGGAAACTGTTCAGCTAATGCTAGAAGTTAGCAATTATGCTAACGTTAGCTTTCTGGCTCTACAGCATCAAGATGGTGCGAAGCAGTCATAGATATATTGTGTTTTTTCGTATATCGGTGTGTACGAGAAGACATTATATTTATATAAAGTTGTACAAACAAAACTACTTTATTTAACACGTTAAAATTGCAAACCTCTGCAAGCTTCCAGTCGCGCTTGTTCCCGTAACGTGCGTTACGTACGTATCTTACGTTATTTGCGTATATTTCTTTTTGTGAGTTTGTACTCTGTACGTAAAGATTTTTATGCTGCGTTCCAGACAACTCGCAAACTCGACTTTAAGACCTGCTAGTTTAGATACAATAGAACGCCACTCAAAGTCTACTTGTGAACTCGGGACAGATCCATCTACGGTACCCCGAGTTCCCAGTTTGACGCCACACAACAATGGATGCACATTACAAATAACACCATCAATATTTTTTAATATAATTAGATATGTATATCCGGACCATTGTACCTTCTTTAAACAAAAAGCTGTTACTACTACAATTGCTATGTGTACTTTGTATACTATTTTTATTTAATATATGTAAACCCTCATTGTATTTTGTTTTCTATTCTTGCACTATTACAATTCTCTTCATTGTATTATTTTTTCTATTGTATTTCTTCCAATACAAACAATAAAATAACACCATCATCTAAAAGACAATAAAAAATATATTTGCCTGTAATTAACTACAATAATACATTATATGATATGTTAGAACCTGTTATATATGTATGTTGATGTCAAAATAGCCAATGTCGACAATGTTATTTGATAGATTTTACGGTCAGCCATGTTTTTTGTTTATGTTTCGTCGTGCAACGTTTTGAGGTAGAAAATTGAAAATTTCCAAGTTTCAACTTGGAAATAACCGACCTGCGAGTTGTCTGGAACGCAGCACAAGTAGAGTACTATCGATATAGTTCTCAAACTTCGGTGTTTACACGAGGTACGGTAGTATTTAAACGTCATTCAATAAAGTATAAACTTGATAGAGGGTCATACTGTAGACTACCAAGGATGGGCTCCAGAGAAAATGTCTAAAAGAATTAGTAGGCCTATCCCAAAGAAAATGCATTCAAAATGCATAATAGAGTACCGGTAATGTTTTGATGTTTTATTATGGGCTGGGAATAATTTATTTAGGTGTTATTCTTTACCTTTACAAAACATATTTGTGGTTCTTTCCAATCTACTCACTGATGAGACAAGTCGCCTTTCTAGTCCGGTAAGCGGCGGTACATCTCATGAAGAAACCTCGTACAAGCGAAGAAGAAGACGGCACGTTAGTGACGCTGGTGACGCCACAGGCTGTCACTGGATGTTTATTGTTTAAAGAAGGCGCTGCGCTCGATCTCAGGTAACATTTTCATATTTGGTGGTTAATCAATCCATATATTTACCACATTTGCGGGGATTTAGTTTTTTATTTTATTTTGTGGGGCAGAATCTTATTTAATTTACGGTACGGTACCATAGCTAATGTTAGCGAGAACGTTAGCGTGGTGGTACAGGGCTCAACGGTATGACAAATCAGTTACACACTTTTTAGAAATAATACATTTGTTCAACCATTGTTTTAAACAATATTGTTTAATCCACATTAGTGTGTTTTATGTTTCATGTTGGTTAGCCTAGCGTATTAAATGTTTGGCTAACTGCTGAATGGTTACTGATAAGACAAAGAAATGGCAATGTCAGGTATTTCGGTGTTTTGAACTGCACTTTTATTTGTTCGTTGTCTCTTGTTTAGCTACGTACCGGTACGGTACTATTGCACTACCAGCATATTCTTATTTATGAGGTTTGTAATTTCTATATGTCTTCATATAGTGCATTAACATTTGAAATAAATAATAGTTGTTACCATAAGATTTAGCTAAAGCCCATGTCATTAATGTCATTACAGTACCGGTATTATGTTCTAGCTATGACAATGTAATACATTTACAACATTTTAAACTTAATACAGGTCTCCATAAAGATGATTTTATTGATTGAGAGTAGTAGTCACTATATATACAGTATCTCACAAAAGTGAGTACACCCCTCACATATTTGCAAATATGTGAGCATATCTTTTCATGTG
>JAODUE010000020.1:2374972-2387893 GCA_027564755.1 Amblyopsis hoosieri
TAGATGAAGATATGTTTAATAAATAATAGATTAATATAGATTAATATTATATATTTTTTATAACCCCTTCAAGATTTGCCCATTCGAGGCACTCTATGCCTTGAATGGCCGTTATAGAAGGGTAGAAGAATGCTTCTATCACAAGCCTGAGTGAGTGGCTTCTGTCCCTGTCTCTGGAGTGTCTGTAGAAGAACACGATGAACTCTGGTCTGCCCTGAAATTACATATCAGGCAGCTCGATGTACTGAGGTGCGTTCAGATTGGCAAGCAACAGTGAACGTTCGCGAACTCGTTTAAACATTTTTCAATTTGCTTTGAGTTCGCCACACACCCAAGCGGTTTGAGGAGGTAATTTGGTACTAGGGATGGGACGGTATACGATATTACTGTCTAGCTCACAGTCCAATTGTATTGATTTACTAATGTATTCATTAGCTGCGTCTTTCCAGTCAATCACCACCGTGGCTGAAGGCTCTGCTTGTCCATTTTGTCCCTCACATAAAAAAGATGAATCGAATTTGTTGAAATACTGGTTTCAAAACAAAAATAATCGCAGTAAAAATATGTACATATGTGATGTTAATAAAAATTGTTTCTTAATAACATTTAAATTAAGATGAAGTGATTCCAGTATGTTTTAGTGCCAGTTTAATAATAATATAATAAATAATCGCAATAATAATGTCTATTGCAATTATTTTGGCCAGGATAATGATGATAAAAATGTTTCATATCATCCCATGCCTACTTGGAACATTTATGCAAACGGTTTCAGGTCAAGAAAACGGGTTTGCTTCAAACATTTGCCGAATATGAAAGCACCTCAGATGAGTATTCTATGACGCGGCCCCTGGTCGTCGTGACGACTACTACATGTTAAATGCATTTTGACAGATGAAGGCCTGAACTTCGGTGTGAGCACCCTGGAGGAGATCCGCCTGAGGAAGGCCCTCAAGGCCAGCATGAAGAGAGCTGGCTACCCCGTGCAGGATGCCGACGGCACCCCCCAGAGGAGCAACGGAGCCTACGGAGAGAAGGAGAACCTCCAAGGCTTTGGTCGTTCTGCCTGCCTGATAGCTAGCAATGGTAGGGTGGTTCGTTTTTAAAGCTAAACCTCATTCACTATACAATATGTACCGTTTCTCTTTTCCCGTGGGTCTCAGTAGTGCCTTGGTGGAGGCAAGCTGATGCAAAGTGATGTTCAGCAGCCATTTAGCTGCGTCGTCATCAGAAACGATAGTGACATCTGCCTTAAAGTCTTAGGCCCTATTCATAGTCTGCGCAAGCTAAGCGGCCACATCGAGCTATGCAAGGGGAGGGGTTGACGCGCACTTGTGTAGCAAAATGTGTTGTCCTTATATTTGTAATGCAACATAAGCGCACCTGCTATTTCACGAGTTGCAGTGAGCGGAGCATTGAAGAAAAATGTACTAAGTGCTTTAGAAATATAGCCGCTAACTAGGAACATCTATGCTATGTGCTATGTAAGCGATCTGCTGCAATACAATAGTTGCATTGCACGGGAGAGAAATAGGCTGCAGGAGCTGCTCAGTGACATTCCCAGCGGAACGTGGAAAGCGACAAGACACCTACCTCCATGCCACACAGGGCGATTAGTTTATTTTGATTTAAAACCAGGCAATGCAGTCTCTCATTTGCAACCACGGCCTGGCACGAAGAGGCATCCTCTTGAGGGAAGAGACACAAGGGAATGAAGGGGTGTGAGACTCTGTCAGCCCTGGCCGTGGGTTATTTTTAACACTAGATGACGTGTTGAGCCACTTTTAGCCCATAGAATGTTGAAACAAAATTTAGATAAAAAAAAAATTTGACAGCTTTGATGGATTTCATCACAGTTGGGTGCGACATTTAGGGTGCGATTGCACCTCAATAACCACCCTGTCCAGCGTGTTAGCTTGCTAACATTGTGCTAACTAGCCTCATTTCGTTGTTCCCAGCAGACCCAGTTGCTTGTGATGATGCCGAGAGACCCAGAGGCAGCTTGGCCCAGCGGCTTGGGAAAAAGATCCTAAACAACGGTATGTGTGCACTTTGCCTCCACGCTGTAGCAGGTGATTAGCGTAGCAAGTGACTAGCGTAGCAGGTGAGTAGCATAGCAGATTGCTAACGTAGCAGGTGCCTAGCAAAGCAAGTCATTAGCATAGCAGGTGAGTAGCGTATAACATTGCTAGCGTAGCAGGTGACTAGCAAAGCAAGTCGCTAGCGTAGCAGGTGAGTAGCGTAGCAGGTTTCTAGCAAAGCAAGTCACTAGCATGGCAGGTGAGTAGCGTAGGAGATTGCTAGTGTAGCAGGCGACTAGTGTAGCAGGTTGCTAGCGTAGCAGGTGACTGCGCGCTCTGTGTGATTGGTTGAGGAGGATGAATTAACGTCTCTGTTGATATCGGGATGTTCTGTTTCTTCTTCAGACGTCCAGCGTGGGGAGCAGCTCCCGCTCCACCGGGGCCTGGCGGCACGTCTCGGAGGAGTCGTAGACGAGGTTGACGCCGCTCCTCTGATGGGTGAGTGTGGCGAGAGACGAGCGTTAGCGGGGCTGAGATACACTAGTGTGTGAGGGTGTGGCAGTGTGCTTGTTAAAGGTGAAGTAAGAGAAAACTATGTAAAAATCATATTTTTACGTTTTTAGTCTGTTCTGTGTACGTGTGCAAAATGGTGCGGACCACGCAACACTATCCCAGCCTTGGGGCGGGGCAGAGCTTCTTAGGGAGCACCCTATAGGGCAGGGCTATTCAGCTCCGGTCCTGGAGGGCCGCACCCTGCATGTTTTAGATCTCTCTCTGCTCCAACACGCCTGATTCAAGGTTGTTAGAAGCCTGGTAACGACCCGTTCATTTGAATCAGGTGTGTTGGAGCAGGGAGGGATCTAAAACATGCAGGGTGCGGCCCTCCAGGACCGGAGTTGAATAGCCCTGGTCTAGGGCATTGAAGGGAGAGGTGTTTTTGTTTTCAATTATCAACCGAATCCCTGACTCCACCTTTTTTTGGCAAGGAAAGAGCCATGTGTTTACGGTGTGTGACGGGCCTCATACCTGTCTGTCTCACATCTGTCTGTCTGTTGTTCTCCTGTGGTCCTGCAGCCCTGAGGCCCGTCAGAGAGAGGCTTTGTTCGCCAGATGCTCCTGCTGCACCAGGTAGCTAGAGCCTGAAGGATGAAGGGCTTTTCACACGGGAAGCGGGACTTGCTAGTGTTCATGCGGGCGGGCGCTGTCCCGAGAACTCGGCCTCCCGCTTGTGTGCACGAAACTAGAACACACCCGCCTCCGAGATCGAATATATTTAACTTTTGAGGTGGCGGCGCGGCGGGACACACATTCGCCTTTTTGACTTGTAGGAATGTAAGCTAGCAAGCAGCACACAGCCGAACCAACTGACAGGATTGTCATAAAATGATAAATATTTAAATTTCACACGCTTTTACCGTACACAAGACAGAAAATGCCAGAAATATTGGCATTAAAACGAAATACGAAAATGCACCAATTACATGCTATATCATATATTCACCACATATTTTATCTTAATTTGTTTAAAATAGGCTAGATTTATTTAGTTAATAAATATGTATTTTGGTTCATCTACATGGTTTGTTTACTTTTCTGTTACCTCAAAACGAGATGCATTGCTTCCGCCACTTTGGGCAGTAGATTTTCCTTTCACATGAGAGGCGTGCGGCAGGGTGCGGGACAGAGAGCGGGATGCAGCTTCCTGTGTGAAAAGCCCTTAAACCTTTTGATCGTCTGGGTGGGGAAAAACTTTTAAAGCGTGCTACATAGAATGTGTGTAGGTTTTATTACTTGCAATTATGTCATTTAGCGACTCACTGAGTGAAATGCCTATAATTATCTTGAACCCATGACCGGAGGTGCGTTCAAATTCAGCCAACGTTTGCGAGCATATTCAAAATATTTTCCGTTTGCTTTGAGTTCGCCGCAAACGTTTTGTGAACACACGTGGACGCTGGACAAAGAACGACTATCTAATAATAATAATAACAATCTAACCATTCAAAACTCCGATGTCAGGTTCAAAGCAAACACGTTCTCCTCAGTTCGCCAGTTTTGAACGCACCTCTAGTCTAGAGGCACCTGGTTAACCGCAACAGCTGCAGTTAACCAGGCCTTTGCTTGTCTCCCGACAGGCTCGCTGGCGCCCGAGGCCCGCGGTGAGGCACGGAAGCCCCCAACGCAGAAGATCCGCATCAAAACCCTGGAGGAGATCCGGCAGGAGAAGGCCGCCAAGGCCCGGATCAGGAGCTCCTTTGCCCACTCCTCTTCCTCCTCCAAAACAACCTCCTCTGCCCCCGCTGGCCCCACATCCCAGGGCTGCCCCAGACCCTCCCGGAGCTCCAGGCGGACCGTCACAGTGGTCAAAGCTGCCGCCGCCACCTCCTCCATCGACCCCCCGGCCAAGACCTTCTCCAAGGCCCTTCCAGCCAAGAGGATGCGTCAGCAGCAGGCGGGGAAAGAGGAAAAGCAGGGGGAGAAGGTGGTGGGGGCACGTCGGGAGAAGCCCCCAGGCCCAGACGAGGCCAAGCAGGCCCTGACAACCACCACCACTGCCATGGCAACCCCCGTGACCGAGGTGAGGGTGAAGACCCTGGAGGAGATCCGCAGGGAGAAGGCGGCCAGGGTCATGCTGCGGCAGGCCCAGGAGGCGCAGAACGGGAGGGGTCCCGCGGCCGCAGCGGATGAGGCCGCCCCCAAGAAGCCCCGGCTGCTGCGCGTCACTAAACCTGGTTCCCCTGGTAAGGTCGCATCACAGTCCTGTGTGCGCACGCTCTCTTCTTTCCTGTGTGCGCACTCTTTCTCCTTGCTGCACGCTTTCTACTTCCCGTGTGTGCGCGTGCTGCCGCCCATTCCAGATTTTTCAGTCCCGATAACAGATACGGATACCGGCACTTTGGCTATCGGCCGATACAGAGTACCGATCCGATTCCAGTGTTGTGATTAAGTTTCAAGTTAAGTTGCAAAGTAATTGACAGCCAATCTCTATGTTAGGACTTAGATGCATTTTAGAAACCTGCTGCTGATAGTGTGGCCTGGGTATGTTCGACATGGCTGATGCTTGACAGTAGACCTGTGCGTGTAAATTAATTTAATTGCATTAGCCACATGGATCGGTTACAACTGTTACCGATACAGATCCAGCTATTGAAGTCAGTATCGGACCGATTTCCGATCTCAGTATCGTATCGGTGCCATCCCTATTCCTAACGCAGCACCCATCTTAACCAGCAGGTGGCGCTGTGACACAGAAGCCCGCCGAGGCTGCAGAAAAGCCTGTCCTGAAGTCCGCTGAGGTATGACGTCAACGCAGACATTTAACTGTTTAACTGTGTTTTAGTGTTTTAACTGAGCTTTTACTGACTGCCCCCATCTCCCCGTGTGTGTGTGTGTGTGCGTGTGCGTGCATGCATGTCTGCAGCCGGTCCCAACCTCCTCCGGCGGCGTGACGGTCAAGACGTTTGAGGAGATCATGCGTGAGAAGCGTCTCCGCAGGCAGGAGCAGGAGGAGCAGGCAGCGTCCTCCGGCAGCCAGTCCCCGGCGTCGACCTCCGCCGAGACGGACGGCACTCTGAAGAGGAAGGCACCCGCTACCGAGGGCAGTGTTTCCCCCGAGCCTTCCGCCGTAGCCACCCCCGCCTCCCCGGCCCAGAAGGCCCCGCTGGTCAAAGCCACCCTCGCGCCGAGCTCTGCCACCGCCTCCCCGAAGAAGGGCTCCTCGCCAAGGCAGGGCCGAGGCCGGTCGTCCCCACACGGCCCTGACGACGCCGCCGCCACCACCAAAGCCGTCGTAGCCTCCCCCGTCAAAGTTAAGGGCAAGCTCCGCCCCCAGAGGGTCGTTAAAGGAGCGGCGGCTTCCAAGGGCCCAGGGTTTTCCCAGGATGCACCTCCTGCTGTTCAGGCACAGAGCAATTCCCCGGCCAAGCCCCCAGAAACCAAAGGTGCCTAGCTGCTACAGTTACCTTTACCTGTTTAGCTGTCCAGATAGCTGGCTGCATTTAGCTAGTTAGCTGGCATGCTAACTGCAGCTTGTTAGCATACCTAGCTGCTACGGTTAGTTAGTTAGTAAGATGACAAGCTAACAGTTACAGTTAGCATGACAGCTAGCCTAGCTGCTGCAGTTAGCTACAGTTAGCAAGGCAACTGGCATGCCGTATCCTTCCAATCATGCCCTGACCGGTGTCTCCTTCCAGTGAGGCCCAAGCTGAACGTGAAGCCCTCCATGATCAGGCCCTCAGAGCGGGTCAGGCCAGGCCAGAAGAGGAAAGCGGCCGAGCGCTCTGCTGTGGCGGCCGTGAAACCGCTGAACAGCGCCTCCTCTGCGCCGGAAGAGGCGCTGCAGGAGTCCCCTTGTAAAAGCAGAACGGTGGGTGGCAATGCCTGACGTTGATGGACACTGCCTACGTTTACATGCACACTTAATACTCCGTAAACACGCGCTCATGTAAACAGCATGTACGGTTTGGATATTCAGAATATTTCAGACGTGGGCTATTCCGATGTTACTCAGGTTTTAGGAGCATGCTTTGGTTGTGTGTTAGACAGCACAATTGTTACTTGCGTCTTTCAGTTAGGGTTTTCATCGCAGTTTGAGAGACACTTGCCTGTTGTTGAGACGGCCTCCTGCTCTGTTTGGAGAACGTACAAAAACAATCTTATTTTGACACCAAAAAGCTCCAGTCGTTCCACTTTCCATATTGTGTGAACATGGCTGTAGTTTGAAAAGTAGGGACATTGAATTAGCTATGTAAATCGTTGTGCATGTAAACGTGCTCTTATCACGAGGGGGAGGTCGACTAGCGTGACGTGTGCATGCCTGTTCTCTCCAGATGTTCCTCTCCTCCCACTCTGAGACCCCTGTGGCTCCCAGGAGCCCCAGCCCCTTGAGGGAGGAGCTCCAGGCGGATCCAGTGTTCCAGCGGAGTGCAGTCCCATCTGCCTCCTCCAAGGAGGGGTGCGCCCTTCCCCGAAGGTACGTCGTGCTGTTTGGGCCGCAGGGGCGGGATTAGGTGGACGGTGCTAACGGGGTTTAAGCAGCGGCGCTGACCAGTGTGAGTTTAAAGCCCCGGACACACTGCAAGCGGTCCGCTCCTCGCGCATCGCTTTGTAGCTGAAAATCGGTCGCTTGTTTACATTTCAGGCTTTGGTTGCCTAGGTAACCCTCTCGGGTATATTTCCCACCCGAAATGTTTCAGTCAATCTGTCAACGATAGCCTTAGCTCCCGTTGGTTGAAGTTGATATTAGTTTAATTCGGTACACGCTAGGGAATCACCAGAGGCCCTACGATACGATATTGTCACGATACAATGTTATTGTGATTTTAAACATGTTAATTTAGCAATTTATTACTTTTTACAACTTCAAATGATGTCCCCAAAGGTAAACGTTGTCAACATCTTTGATCATCTCACATAAGTTAAATTCTCGTGCAATTTATATAATGAAATTGCGATACTTACTTGACATCCGTGTATCGATACAGTATTGCCATGGGAAATATTGCAATACTACACTGTATCGTGAGTTTGTTTTTGTTTTTTCTCCCAGCCCTAGTACATGCCCACTTCGCTTAGCTAACTGTTATTTGAATTAAAATAGGCGTTAAGCGCAACTTTCTTCTGCATTCTGTAAAACGGGTCTCATCGCTTCCGGTTAGGTGCTATATGAGCTGGAATATGCCTCCAGGAACTACTAAAAATAATAGCTACCAATGTCCATCGAATTGTGACAATATTAGTTTGCACCGTAAAAGGGGAAGAAGAAAAAAAGATTCTTTAAACTTTAATATTGTTGGTTGATGATCGTTGTGTATCGCAGAATTATTAACCAAAAAAAAGAGCATTGGGTTATGTTATCTGGTTACCCAAAAGTGAATATTACGCTGACAGTTTGATTCAAACTAATGTATTGTTAGCACTTTCACCAATAAGCGGAAGCAATGAAATCTGTTTTCTGGTTTGGTCACGTGACGTTCGACACAACCCCTATTAAATAATGGTAAATGCTTAGGTTAGGGGCAGTTGTGTGTGTGTGTGTGTGTGTGTGTGTGTAACTCCGTGCCTCTACGCAGCCCCTCCGCCGCACGGCCTCCCGGCCAGGCCCGGCCCCGGCGGCCCAGCGCCGTCTCGGCCGCCGTGGACGACTTCGAGGAGCTGATGAACGAGTTCAACTCGGGCGACCAGTTGGAGGGGGACATCGACTCCAGCCTGGGAGAGGATGACCTGCTGCAGGAGCTGTCCGAGATGATTGACAGCTAGGGCCCCAGGATGGCCCCTCCCCTCTCGTATACGTCCTCGACGCAATGTGGACCTTCCCCGTCTCTCTCTCACTCACACTCACTCATGTTTACCGTGAGCATATTCTGTTTTCATACCTCTGCTCTCATGACTTTGTGGGTGTGGATTTTGTTTTTTTTATCGTCAGTAACGCACCCTTCCACCCATCCTCCACCCCCTCCTAGTTTTCACTGATGTGGGAAGTGAAGGTTAGCACCAGCTAGATGTAGAGGAGAAGCATCATCATGAAATCTACAGACCAGAGAGAGGGCCTGCCACCAAGCCTGTTCTTCACCGTCAGTGTCGTTTATGTAGAGAGGAGAGGGCCTGTTTTATTTGTGAGTCTCGCGTTACTGCACTTGGACAAGCCTGCCACATAATTCACACTGGACGTTTTCTTCTCACCACGACACCTGACACATTCGGTGGCTTATCTGATCTTCAGGAGTGAATATTCAGCCTATTGTTTTTTTGTTGTATTTATGAATGCTATACTAGGTATTTCAATGTAAATGTTTGTGTTGAAGCCATGCTTTTCACCCGACAGCTATAATCATCCAACTCTGCTTTCTGGGTTAACTTGTAGAATATGTGCTCACATCTTGCATAGACAAAACTCAGGGACAGGTTCTGCTTTGTCAGACGCCATTCGGTCAGATGTTTCCATGTTGCATGTAAAATGCTTATATATTATGATCCCCTACCTGTCTACCTGCCTGTCTGTCAATCAATCAGTTTGTCGGCAGGTCATTCAAGTTTTGCACCTGTTTCTATCCCATGAGCCTGCTGTCAGTGACTTAAGAGTTCTCTGTAAATAAATATGCTTTTAATGATTGTTTCTAATGTTCATGTTTTGATGAATTGCCTCATTACGTTTCTGTTTGAACATGCACAGCATTGTCATGCAAGTAAATACATGAGGAAGAAACCAGCCAATTATGTTTAGACACGCATGATTACAAGTAGCCTAATTGGCCAACATAGTGACATGGTCACAAATATGTGTGACTCGATAAGATGGAGCCAATACAGTAGCTGATTAATGTGAAAAACTGCAAACTGGTTATTTCATGTTTCACCATTGCGACAACACTGTCAGATTTGAGTACCGATTATGGCCGGGTGACCCAGGAGCAGGGCAGCGGTTGTTGCCAGGCGCCCCTTAGCGTTACTAATCAAATGGAATTTAGATGGACAACTAAATACGGCAATGATTCCTTTTGATTTTCCCTCGATTATTGGTCAGCTTGTGTCAAGGGAACAAACAACTTAGTTCGCAGAGTAACACGAACACCTTTAAATGGAAAGTCCGTGATTTCCCCCCCAGCAAGCACCCCGCGTCCCGTAGTCTACAGCTGAAGTTTCTTCAGTCTTTTATTGTGAAAGATAGCGCCCAGTTACGTCACTTCCGGGTCGACAGTAAACACAAGAAGGACGCCTCTCAAAACGGCATACAACATGACAAAACTGGAATTACTGAACGTATTTCTTAACGACAGACTAACCGCAGCTGCCGACGACATATTCACAGCCATTAAAAACACGGTCGTAGAATACCAAAGTGAAATCTTACGATCAAAAGAAGAAAACGAGCGTCTCAAACGGCTCTTGAATATTGCAGTTCAACGACTGTTACTTTACTCAGGTAAAAAAAGATATAGGTTCTTATGGCTTACTAAAAAATGCACGTTACATTATTGGTTTGGATTGTGTACGCTAACCTACGTTGGTTTTATGTCTAAGGGTTTTTTTCTGAGCTATGTCACAAGTCACATTCGTTACACGTGTTGCAGCAAATACAGTCAAGATACTCTTCAATTAAACGCTAGTAACCTGACGTTGTTCCCCCTCCTAGAACCATTCTCTATCCAACGAGAAGATGGGCACTCTTCAGAAGAGCAGCCCTGTCGGGATGACTGGAGACCTCCATTGGACGAGGAACAGCCACAATGTCAGCCACCACCACCAACATCATCATCACCGCCTCAAATTAAAGAGAAACTAGAGCCAGAATTTAGTCAGAGTGAGTGCGCCCCCGAAACAATAACAGAGCCCTCCACTCTGTTGGGGGAGAACAGTGGTCAGGTGAACCAGCCCGGGCGAGTTCTGCCAACCCCTTTCTCTCTGTGGGACAAAGGGAGGGGCTTGTTGTCCCCCGAACACATTAAGGTGGAGAGCGACTGCGGGGACAATGGGAAGCGTTCCCCACTACTCCCCAGCCCTGCCTACTCGCTCTCGCTCACCGGCAATACCCGCGCCGACGCAGGCGGACGAGAAGAACCAGTGCGAAACACGGAAACTTCTCTTGAGCGACGGCGGGAGAAAGTGGCCCAACCCCCCCGGGGAAAGAACGCGCGCTCACTCCGACAAACGCCTCCATGGTCATCATCATCCTCCACTGCTTCCTCCGCTTCTCAGGCCCACCACCAGAGGGCGGCGGGCGGGCAGAAGTGCCACTGCTGCCGGGAGTGTGGCAAGCGCTTCAGCTTCGCGTGCCAGCTGGAGGTGCACATGCGCTGGCACACCAAGGAGAAGCCGTACGGCTGCTCCGTGTGCCGGAAGAGCTTCACTACGGTCAGCATGTTGAAGAGGCACCACCGCATCCACACCG
Organism: Amblyopsis hoosieri; assembly: GCA_027564755.1. Taxonomy (NCBI): domain Eukaryota; kingdom Metazoa; phylum Chordata; class Actinopteri; order Percopsiformes; family Amblyopsidae; genus Amblyopsis; species Amblyopsis hoosieri. The sequence goes on from JAODUE010000020.1 coordinate 2,385,881, forward strand.
GCGAGAAGCCCTTCCGCTGCCATGTCTGCGGCAAGTGCTTCAACCAGTCGGCGCACCTCAACACCCACTTCCGGCTGCATGCGCGGGGGGACCGCTGGCGGCGCGAGCCCCTCTCCAAATGACATCCGTGTATGAACACTGGGGGTTTTGTTCTGTTTAGGGATGCGCCGATATATCGGCCGTACATCGGCATCGGCCGTACATCAGTAACTGACAATAGATCGGCCGTATATCAGTATCGGACGATATATCGACCGTATATCGGCATCGCCATACATCAGTAACTGACGATAGATCGGCCGTACATTGGTATCGGACGATATATCGACCTTACATCGGTATCGGACGATATATCGACCGTACATCGGTATCGGCCGTACAACGGTTTCGGACGATAGATCGGTCCTACAACGGTATCGGACGATAGATCGGCCTTGTTTACTGCAATCGGATATATCTGCAACTAAGGTGACATTCACCGACTGCAGTGGTCAATGTTGTGTCACATCAATATTGCGCTGGCTGAATGCTAAATTGGGGAAGACCCATTAGGTGGTACCACCCATAACTGCCCCTGGGTGGACACGACTGGTGTGGAGTAAGAGGGCCACGAGTGCCGTGCACACGTGGGTCATATCATAGTGGAAAACATTTGGGAGTATTTAATCGCATCGGCTGTCGACCCAGTTATTTTTAACATCAGTATCGGCCCAGAATTTCGCAATTGCATCCCTAGTTATGTTGTTTAAAATATTTTGTGTTGTTTGATTTTAGGGTTCAAAACAGTGTACATGATTCCTACGCATTAATGGAATTTAATTTAAATTATTTCTAGGTCTGGATAAGTATGGAACATTTTCAAGAGATTATGGAAAGATATTTGGATTTGCAGACTATTGCCCCTATTTTGTTCTAAAATATAAAATGATAAATTATAAAAAATAAATGTACAAGTGTGTTTTCATGGTGTTTGGAGCAACCTGCCAGTACAACCAATGTGTGTGTCATTGTGTGATAGCATACGAGCTATTGACGCCAATACAATTAATACATGTATCATTGACAGGAATAGGTGCACATTTAAAGAGGTTACTTCCTCAAACAAAAGGACAAGAATAAATCACCCCTATGTGTGATGACTAAGCAGGGATATGATAAACTAATGTTTATAAAATATATTGTCTCTTTATATTCAGTTATTTTGAACTATCACGTGTTCCTGAGGTTTTGTTTGATTAAATTTCCATCATTAAATTATGCAAATTTTGATGAAAATTATTGCATAAACATTCACCAGAATGCAGGAAATTTTGAAACTGAAAATATTCAGGAAGAGGACCCCAGTCCCCCCAGGTAAGAGTTCAGATGCAAAAGTGTCTAAATCCATCTGACTTGTAGATTAAACTTTTTATTCAGTGACACACAGCCTTTTCATTGTAATAAAGGTGGAATTAGTGAACCCAGATATGGAAACCAAATGTTGCTGTTTTAAGTTGCTAATTTTTACTTTTTTTAGGTGGACATTTTGCATCTGAACTCTTCATGTAACAAACTAGATCTTAAATTGATTGGATTTTGAGAACTGCTACACCTGTACTAAAATCTGGACATCCGTGACCAAATTAGTTTACAGTAAAAGGAATGAATGTCTATACATTGTTTTGGTGTTAATTGATTTGTAAGATATACCGCGAAGTCTGGAAAAGTATTGAATTTGTAAATGGAAAATGTGTGGAACCCTGATGTAGTGTATGTATGCTGTGCATCTGTTTCTGTCTGTTTTTGGTCAGTACAATAAAGTGTGCTGTGTGATCAATGTAAACAAATAATTTGTGGTTTGCGCATCATCCCTGAACCGTTTAAAAGTAGTCACTCTGGAGAAAGCTTGTTGACATTGTAACAGATCACAACTAGAACACCTCTCCTTTTAATGCCATAGAACGCTCCCTCAGAAGCTCCGCCCCCCACAGTGGAAGCGCATTTAATACAAGGATATTGTTGTGTGTATAGTGT